>WTSP01015633.1:58295-87141 GCA_025331215.1 Actenoides lindsayi | reverse complement strand
GCAAGGCTAGCTAAGAAAGAACTGTGTTTTTTAAACTTTTTTTGGTTCCCACCCCCCCTCTGGTGATGGCTTTCCCCCCTTCCCCTCCCCTTTTGTTTTGTCCCCCCCCCCCCCGCCCCGCCTTTCAGTCTGACCAGATGTCCCACCTTGTGAAGATCCCTGGGATCATAATTGCGGCAACCCCTGTGAGAGCCAAAGCCACCAGAATCACCATCCAGTGCCGCAGCTGCCGCAACACCATCAGCAACATCGCGGTGCGCCCAGGCCTGGAAGGTTACACTCTCCCCAGGAAATGCAACACGTAAGAACTGACATGGGGAGGCATGCTGCAGGCTGGTGGGGAAAAGAAGGCTGCATCCCTTTCTCCTGCTCCCCCTCCATCCCACATGCACTGCACAGAGTCAGCACCCTGCTGCACAAGGCAGAAGCACTTGCACTGCTGTCTTCCAGTGTTAGGACAAGAGGCAATGGGAGTAAGCTGGGACACAAGAGGTTTAGAGTAAACATAAGGAGGAACTTCTTCGCAGTGAGGGTGACGGAGCGCTGGAACGGGCTGCCCAGGGGGGTTGTAGAGCCTCCTTCTGGAGGCGTTCAAGACCCGCCTGGACGCGTTCCTGTGTGACTTAATCTAGGTGATCCTGCTCTGGCAGGGGGGTTGGACTAGATCTTTCTTGGTCCCTTCCAACCCCTAACATTCTATGATTCTTAGGGCTGCTTTACTACTAACTTTACAGGCACGCTTTGCAGCTCTTGCTGCCCAAGCATATGGTGAGCGTCAGGCTGCCGCTGTGCTGCAACTCTCGTGCAGACTGATCCTGGGGGGTTGTGTCTTTGAGCTTGTCCCTGCCAGCATTGATTTCCTGCGTTATCTCTAATGCAGTCTGAGAGGCCTTTGGGATAGGGATCGTCCTTGCTTGTGGACTGTACGGAGCCTGGCTCCTGATCCTTGACTGCACAACCGTGTCTGCACCCTCGTGGTACCCTCCCTGAAAGCCCTGTCCCTTCCTGCCTGGAGCTGGGTGTTGGTAGCGAGCTACTGAGACGGCAGCAGGATGTGGAGGTGCTCCTTGTGTTGGAGAGCTTGTAGTCTAGCAAGGCAGATATGTCTTGAGAGACCGGGAGGTTGATGGCAGCCTTGTCACATTGCTAATTGCTTTCTCACCAGAAGCCACTTAACATTTGCTTTGTGCACGAGGTTATAAAGAAAAATGCCCTGCCGTGTCGCTGAGTCTGTGCTGTTACCTTCTGTGCAATTAATGAATTACCTTCCTCCCTGCTTTCAGCTCGCAGGGGGAGGGGGGGAGGCAGGGAGAGTATTCAGGCAAGTATCGCCCTGTCTTTGGCTCATCCTCATGCCCGCTTTTGGTAGCTGTTGAAGATGAGACAGAAGGTTTGGTGAGCCTTTGGTTCAGCCCTGTGTCATGGCTGGGTACCCCTCAGAGGGGCAACTGTTCTGGGCTCTGTCTCGGCTCTGCCATCTACAGGGGGGCTCCTAGAGGTGATTTCTGAGTGCCAGTAGCCATCCCTGATTGATCTCTCTCACAGAGAACAAGCCGGCCGCCCAAAGTGCCCACTGGACCCTTATTTCATCATGCCAGACAAATGCAAGTGTGTGGACTTTCAGATCCTGAAGCTGCAGGAGTCCCCAGATGCTGTGCCACATGGGGAGATGCCCCGGCACTTGCAGCTGTACTGTGACAGGTACCGGTGTGGTCTCCCCACCCTTACCCTGCAGGCTAGTGGGTGTTGCTGGTGCCATGCTTTCCCCTTCCTCCTCCTAGGTACCTGTGCGACAAAGTGGTCCCGGGGAACAAAGTCACTGTCATGGGCATTTACTCCATCAAGAAGACTGCTCAGAGCAAGAATAGAAGCCGGGACAACGTGGGAGTGGGCATCCGAAGCGCATACATCCGTGTGGTGGGCATTCAGGTGGACATGGAGGGCTCGGGTGAGGACTGCTTTTGGTGCCTGTCTGGTCTGCGATGGTAGCCTTGTGGTGGGAGAGCTCCCTTCCTGATAAGATTGTCCTTCAGCAAGGACTGTATGAAATCACAGCCTGAGTCCTTTTCTTCTCCTTGTATAGCAGAAGGTTCAAGCCAGTCCAGTGATCTAACTTGCCTTGTATTCTCTACAGTTGTGTCCTGTATGACTTTTTCTCTATGATATTAAATGAGGAGGCTTCAGCCTGAGTCCTCCAGGGTTTTTAAGTGCTTTTATCTCATAGATCTTAGTAGGAATCTGCTGAGCCATCCCTGAGGACCTGGGCTGAAGTCTATGGCCAATATTGAGCTATGTATTTAAAACATGGTCCTGACTGTAATTTTCCCTTTGGTTCCTCCAGAGCTGCTTTGCCTAAGATCCTTGCTTTTTTCTACCAGCCTCTAAGGACGCAGCCTGCCTTGATAGGATAGCAAATGCCTGCCCTTTCCACACTTCCCACCTGGTGGCACTTGGCATGATCTTCAAGGACAGACTTTGTTGGTAGCAGATGTGGGAAGGTGTAGTGTCATTTACTTTAAGCATCCATTTGTTCATCAGTCTCCTCATCCCTGTACAGGACACACTTTTGCTGGCTCGGTGACCCCTCAAGAAGAGGAGGAACTCCGTCGCCTTGCTGCCATGCCCAACATCTACGAGACTATCGCCAAGAGCATTGCACCTTCCATCTATGGCAGCACCGACATCAAGAAGGCCATTGCCTGCCTCTTATTCGGAGGCTCTCGCAAGAGGTGGGGACAAGTCAGACTGGTGGAGGGAGAGTGATGGCAGGAGTGTCATTTATGGCACAAAGCCCTTGTAGTCTTCTGGTGGTGGTGGCAGCCACCTGCCACTTGTCAGCAATGCTTTGTTACCCAAATAAAAGCTCCCTATCTTCTTCTTCCTCTCTTCTTCCCACTCTGTCTCTCCAGGCTTCCGGATGGGCTGACCCGTAGAGGAGACATCAACTTACTGATGCTGGGTGACCCTGGCACGGCCAAATCCCAGCTGTTGAAGTTTGTTGAGAAGTGTTCGCCCATTGGGGTAGGTAGTTTGAGGTGCCTGCTTGTATTGGTTCACCTCTTCCTTCTGCTCCTTGCATAGCACCAAAGACCAGACCATGGTCACAGCAGATACCTGCCCGTGCATCCACAGTTAGACTGGCTGGGAGAGGTGTGAGCTGCCATTTCTGGAGCTAGCCTGGCGGAGATGGGGTACAGGACAGAGGATGAGGGAGGGAAGGGGAAGCAGGTAATTGCCTTTCATTACCATGTGAGCCAGGCTATTTGCAGACATCTAAGACGTGACTGGTGCTGCTGTTTATCATTGAGACTTCATCAGTGGAGAGGCTTGGCTGGTCAGGACAAATGAAGTTGACTGCATCTCAGGCACGGACCTCCAGGCTGAGCCCAGGCATGAAATTATATTTTCAGCTGTGTGTTCTTGCAGTCTCCATTATACTCAGCTTCTGACTGCATTGTTCCCTCAGGGGGGAGGGAATGGGAACAAAGCTAATGCAGCAGTCAACCAAACAATGAATCACTCCCTGTTCCATACTTAATACCTGTATTTGTGTGTCTGCAAGCCCTCCAGTGTGTTACAGATGTTTTGTCCAAGGCCTGGGACTAGGCAATAGTCTTGTTCTCTATCCAGCAGGTCTGCTTTTGGCACATACTGAGGGGTTTTCCTGGAGATCCTTCTTTTTCCTTCAGCAGCTCTGGATTTTGCGGTGCTGGGGGTGTTCTGTCCTTCAGCTGGAGTGGTAGACTCCTGGATCCCATAGCAGCTGACATGCTGTCTCCTTCCTTGTCCCGAATGCTGCTAGGTGTACACCTCTGGGAAAGGCAGCAGTGCTGCTGGCTTGACAGCCTCAGTGATCCGCGACCCTTCCTCCAGGAGTTTCTTCATGGAGGGAGGAGCCATGGTGCTGGCAGACGGGGGAGTGGTGTGCATCGATGAGTTTGACAAGGTACCTGTGGGGCTGCCTGCGTGGGATTGGGGAAGAGAGCCTTGAGCTGCCAGCTTCTCCTTGGAAAAACTGGCGCTGCAGGAGAAAGGGCAGCTCTGCTGAGGTTGCCTCACTCTCTTTCAGGGGAGATCAAGAGGTGGGGCCTCAGGGAAATTCTGGTTATGTCCTGTGCTCTTGGGCAGAGGTCCTCTTAGAGCTTTACCTTGGGTCAGTGTCAGTGGGTGTGTATCTGAGGTCTGGCACAGGTGACTGATAACTTTGGTTTGGTTTTTTTTTTTCTTCACCTCATTTGTCCCACCTTGGGTGAGAAGATGAGAGAGGATGACCGTGTGGCCATTCATGAAGCTATGGAGCAGCAGACCATCTCCATTGCTAAGGTGAGCTACAGGTGCACATCATGCCAGGGCAGGAGCCTGCAACCAGTGGTCATGCATTTTTTGCCAGAACTGCACATTTTAGAGTCCAGGCAGTGGTTTTGATGGTTAGTGGTTTCTCTAATCTGAGAATGGTCAGCCCTGCCTGTAGGCTTTGGGTTGTCTTCCCTCAGGCAGCCTGATTGAAACAAGCTCCCTCTGCTCTGCCTGTCCCCTGCTCCTCTAGATTTAGTAGTTCTGCTGATGTCTCTGCATCACAGGCTGATGTTACTTCTTTTTTTTCCTTCCTACTGCTCTCGGCCCCCATAGAAAACCTACAGAAACTGCCTGATATCTTGGTGCCAGGTCTTCTCTTAAAAAAGTTTCTCTTTATTTCCACTGCTCAACCTTGTTTTATAGGCACCTCTGTTCCCTCCTGGTTTCTCTGGCTCACCCCTTAGCTATTCGGTCCCTGGTAACATAGCACCCACCATGGCTTGTTCCATGCTGATCACTCTTGCCCTGCTACTTGCAAACCCACTCTATGCCCCTGGCACTGCCCAGGGGCACTTGGCCCCAGTCACCCAGTTTCTGGTTCAGATTGCAAACTTAGGATGGGGTCTTGTGTGTCCTTGCCCGTGACATGAGGTTTTAAATGAAGCTGGCTAGTGCTCAAGTCTCAGCTGAAGCCAGCCCTCCTCCACAAGGACACGTGGCCCCAGCCCCATGTAGCTTCTGTGCTGACCCACTCCAGTGTGGAACCATTACCGAGCAACTGGGTGCTACTTAAGGGATTTTATTTAAATGTGAGTGACTGGGGATGAGTCCTTGCAAACTGCTTTGGACCTTTCACTACGAGTTAATAGCCTTCTAGCCCTGCTGTGGCACAGATGTGGTCTTGACCCCATCCATTTCTCCTTCTACCCCCAGGCAGGAATCACAACCACACTCAACTCACGCTGCTCAGTGCTGGCAGCTGCCAACTCCGTCTTTGGGCGCTGGGATGAAACCAAGGGTGAGGAGAACATCGATTTTATGCCCACCATTCTGTCCCGATTTGACATGATCTTCATCGTCAAAGATGAGCACAACGAGGAGCGAGACCTGGTGGGTTGGGGCACGTGGGTGCGTCTGGGATTTGGGATGCACTGTTTTTCAGAAGAGGGAAGCAAAGAGGTTCCACTACCTGACTGCCCTCTGTTCCAGACACTGGCCAAGCACGTGATGTCCTTACACGTGAGCGCCTTGACGCAGACCCAGGCTGTGGAGGGTGAGATCGAGCTGAACAAGCTGAAGAAGCTCATCTCCTTCTGTCGGACGTGAGTGAGAGGCATGGCTTTTTGGCAGCTGCCGGGCTGCATGGTAGGAGGCAGTGGTGAGAAGTGACCCGCGCAGCCCATACTTGCAAGTGCTCTATCTGGGTGACTTTTTTTTTTTTTTTTTTTTTAACTCTCACCTTGAAAAAAGGGAAACGAGAGCAGCTCACAATGGTGCTGCAGCGTGGCAGAAGGAAGCGAGGGGTGCCCAGGGACACCCCCTGCCCAGGGGACCCTCCCCGCTGGTGCTGCCTCTAGCTTCTGTCCCCCCCCTTGCAGGAAGTGTGGCCCTCGGCTGTCAGCAGCTGCGGCAGAGAAGCTGAAGAACCGCTACATCCTGATGCGGAGCGGCACTCGCCAGCACGAGCAGGAGAGCGACCGCCGCTCCAGCATCCCCATCACTGTCCGGTGAGCAACCCCAACCAGACCCTCAGGGTTGGGGTTACGTTCCTGGGGTAGCCCAGGAAGGGTGTTAATGGGGTGCTGGGGTTTGAGATAGCTTTCTGAACAGGGCAACACTGAAGATGCTGTGGCAGGGAGCAGGAGGTGCCTGGAGTGGAGTAGGTGGAGGGGTCAGGGGGAAAAAGAAGGCACCCTGGAGCTGCAGTAGAAAGCAGGGAACATCTCCTTTGGCTGCAGGCAGCTGGAGGCCATCGTGCGCATTGCCGAGTCCCTGGGGAAGATGAAGCTTCAGCCCTTCGCCACTGAGGCAGACGTTGAGGAGGCCTTGCGGCTCTTCCAGGTGTCCACGCTGGATGCAGCCATGTCAGGCAGCCTGTCAGGTATGGGGAAGATACTTTGTGCTGGGGGCTGGCGGAACGTGCCGGGCCTGGCTGCTCAGGACAAGGAGAGACGAGCTCCCCTTCCAGGACCAGGCTGGCAGGGGCAGGGGATGCTATCGGGCATGCCCAGGCAAGTGCTGGACCTGCTTTCTGAGCAAAGGCAAAGCAATGCCTGTGGCAGCAAGGAGCCATCAGGGCTATGGGGCTGTGGCTCACAGGGAGAGCAATTACACATGACACCAAAGGTCTCCACTTATGCTGAACAAGGGAGGGATGGTCTGGGCTCCTGTGGTCCCAAGGGCAGAGTCCAGTGCTGGAGGTGGTTCCCCAACCTGTTTGTCCTCTTAAGATTTTTCCCTGTAGAGGTGGAGATAATGTTTCCTTGGGAGGCAGTGTGGCACAAAGGGATTGAAGAAAGCTCCAGCAGTCAGGTCCGTGTTCAGCTGTGTCTGCAGAGCTCCAGAACCTTTTGATGGTGGTTTTGCTAATGGCAATGCTAAAGCCTCTGAGATATGCAGTTGTGGTGGGAAACATATGAGACAGGCATTCTGGCTCTGAGAGTGACGTCTGGGCAGCACAGAGAGTTCACACTGCCTCTCCCTCCAGGGGCAGAAGGCTTCACAACACAGGAGGACCAAGAGATGTTGTCCCGCATTGAGAAGCAGCTCAAGCGACGCTTCGCCATAGGCTCTCAGGTGTCAGAACACAGCATCGTCCAGGACTTCGTGCGTCAGGTGGGTGCTGCCCAGGGTTGGGCTGTGAAACCAGGGGCTCCGGGCTGCTGCTTAGGAGGTGGAGAGCCTTTTTGGTCATATCTGCTTTTTAAGTTGTTTGTAGGGGTTAGTGTGCAGTGTGATTGCAGAGTTTAAGGGGGGTGGGAGGCAAGAACTCATTTTTCTGCAGAAGCACCCAGCTTTGGGGGTGTTTGGGTAAGTTGGGGTCCTACCCCTGAAACCAGAACCCGTTGGTTTGTGACACTGGCTTCAGACAGACCTGAAAGAGTGAAAGGAATGACAAGTGCCTGCTGCCACTGGGCTCCCTCCCGGCACAGCCAGGCTTTAGCAGTGGTTGCAGGTTCCTGCTGGGTTCTTGAGAGCTTTTCCCTGACAGCTCATCTCCCCCTGCTCTTCCCTTTTCCAGAAATACCCAGAGCACGCCATCTACAAGGTGCTGCAGCTGATGATGCGGCGTGGGGAGATCCAGCACCGCATGCAACGCAAAGTTCTCTACCGCATCAAGTGACCTCCCTGTCCCACACGTGGGGAGGGAAGAGCTGCTGCCTGACTTGGGCCCGCGTGCAGGCAGAATGCCCCATGGGGTCAGAGCCTGCTCTTGGAAGAAGCCTTTTCCTTGGGGAGGAAAACAGCCCAGGGCCTCCCTCTTGAACCAGTCGGGGTTCTCCTCGGGTGCTCTGTCCCTGTGTCATGTCAATGTTTCGTTGAACTCCCAAAGCTTTTAGTTTGTATTAAAATAAAAACTGATATTGGTAGCCCAGGGTCTTTGGCTGCCCCCAGGGACAGAGGAGATGTATCCCCTTTGCCCTTGAGAGGTGATGCAGGATTTTGATTGGAAAGGCATTCCCAGTGCCCACCTTGGGGACTTACTTGGAGGCAGGATGCAGCCCTGGGGGCAACACCAGCAGCCCTGAAGGCAGAAACTGATTTCTCGCTCACAGTTTGATTTAAGGCATAAATCCTGTCGACACTGTCTGCCCCTCTGGGCTCAGCAGTGTGGGAGCCACCTTACTGGGTCACTGCCTGCAGGCTGTTGCTGTCCTCCCTGTCTGGCAGAAGAACAGAAGGACCTGCTGTTCAAAGCTGTTCTTTACTTACCCTGGGGCATGAAGGGCTGCGAGAAAGCCTGGCTGGAGGTGTGGGCAGAGCCCCCATCTTGCCTCAGCAGGGCAGAGCAGCTGCAAATGAGGATGGGGGTGCAGGGCGATGTCCAAGTGCTGTGTGCTCCTCTCCATACCTCTACCACCTTGTTCATGTGCTGGCAGCCATGGGGTGGAATGCCAGGAGCCTCTCCTGGGCTTTCTGCCCGAGGGTACACTTGCACAGCTTCACTCACCTGTGTTTGCTGTATGACTTTGCACGCCTTGGAACTCGGCAGGTTTTTGTCATTTCTAGCAAAGCAGTTTTGGTTCTCTGAAGTCCTCCCCCAGGTGTGAGGTGCAGGTAGGTACCCCTCCTCTGCAGCTCGGACCTGCAAGAGGGCGGGTGAGGGGCTCTGAAGACACGGCAATGTTGGGCGTTGCAGTGAGTGCCAGAAAGGCGGGTGCTCTGTCTGCCAGTGACCTTCAGAGTGATAAACACAGCCCAGGGGAAGCTGCCTTAGTGAAAGAAACGTTCAGGACCAGCAGAGGGTACCAGAGCCTTGAGGATGCTGGGCTGCGGTGCTGCGCACAGTGCTGCCGCCTCCTCCAACAGGGGAGAAACCAAGGGGTCCCTTTGGGCCAGGATGGTGGGATGCCGGGTGTACCCAGCTGGCAGCTGTCACACAAAGGCTGGGCTCCACTGGTGGGATTCAACAGCATCCCTTTTTGCACCTCTGTGGGTGTTTTGAGAGATGCATGGTGCACTCCCGACGTGGATGGAAGTGGTTATGGGGTTGAGGGTCTGCTTGGATTAGCCAGAGTGGTGGCCATGGTGAGACCAACTGCAGGTTGAAGAAACAGCATCAAGCTCTTCATTCTCCCAATTTTTTTGGCCAGGGCCAACATTTGTGGAGGGATGGAGGGGAGAAGAGGCTGGCCCAAAGACTGCCAATGGGATAGTGTCTCCAGAAAGCTCACCCCAGTGATTTTATTGCCCTGTATTTTTGCAGGTGCCAAGCACCTCCTGGCATTTCTTGAAGCAAACAATGCTGCAGCAAAAGTGGACACACTTCTTTCCCCTTTTAAAAAAAAAAAAAAAAGAAAAAAGACTCTTCCTCTCCCCACATTGTTCCCTGACCAGGAGGCAAGGTTGTAATAAGGGAAGGATGCAGCTGTCCTGAGCTGCTGCTCCAGGGAGAAGACCAGCTCCATTGAGAAGGAATAAGTGAACATGAGAATAACAGGGCCACATCCTCACCTGGAGACTGAAGTTACTATAACTGCCAGTGTCTGTTTGAAAGCATCCCACCCCTCTTGCACGCTCCTGCACCCCTGATCAAGCACTTGACTGCAGCATCAGGAGGTGGCTCATTAGATTAGGGTCAACAGAGCCCCAAAGCAGCAGCACGGTGTCCTGGCCGTTTTCCTGCCATATGCTGTAGCCCATGCAGCACTGTAGTAATGGGTGCCACAGGTCTCTCAGCCCCTGCCATCTTTCCATGCCATCTCTGCCCTGGCTTTGGAGATGCTGGCAGTACCTGTCTAATTAGGGTCCTTCTTTCAGAGATGCAGCAAGAGCAAAGCAAACAGGAAGGCAAATATGGGATCGGTGTCCACAGCCTTCTGTTAATTCTGCCTCTGGAGGAGGCTGCAAGCCTCCATTCCCAGGCTTGGAAAGAGCACCCAGAGATGGAGAAAGGCTGGGTGGGGAGATAGTGTCCTGGGAAGAGGACTGGGAAAGGGGAATGGAGTGCAAAGGGTTCTGTCTCCCTCCCTTTTTCCTTTTTCCTTTTTCCTTTTTCCTTTTTCCTTCCTCCTTCTGCAGACATCCCCTCAGCCTTTCCCCATGACCTTTGCTCTGTGCTAGAGCAGTAGTGCATGGCTGGATTTCGACTGCTGACCACCAGTGGTGGTCATGTGATGCTCACAGGTTTTAAAACGGACAAATACATCAAAGCTCTCAAGGTACATCAAGCTATTCTGAATGTTGGCAGGTGCAGAGGTTGGAAATTCTTTTTGTTGGGTTTGTTTTGTTTTGTTTTGTTTTGTTTTCCTGATACGATAAGGAGTAGAGGTGTATTTCTGTGGTGGAGATCAGAATGATTGATCTCTTCGTGCTATGAAATGCGTTGATTATACGGTACGTGGTTATGTAAGTGCATGTACGGCTTGAAATGACATTGTTTAGCAACTAGCGTATGCAGCTCTATCACAAGAAGCGCAGCTGGGATGTGCGCAACTCTGGTATTACCTTGGAACTCAAGATCATTGTTTAGTAATGGCTTGTTTTGAACATTGCACTGCAGATGGAGATTTTGTGAGGATCAGCAGTCCTCAGTAGGGCAGACGCTTGGTGATATCTACTTGGTAAGGGGTTGATGGTCCTCCTGGTGAAGATGACCAGGTTTTTCCTCAAATTATAGTTATTTGATAAAAGATTGGTTATTCTCCTGATTAAGGTGTCTCTTTTTGGTCATCCTTGAGGTTCTGGCATGCTGAGACTTGGCACAGAGTCTCTCTCTAGGTGTCTTTAGATGACCAAAAATACCATTCTCAAATCCAGTGCTAACAGAGAGAGTAAAACCAGCCCGACTTATCCACTTCACATCTGAGCAGCACAGTATTCCCTTACTGATCTGACCTTGCCTCTTCCTTGTCTCAGTGATATGTCACTGGCACAGGAGGCCCCTTCCCCACACATATCTTGTCTCCTAGGGAAGTACAGCTGGATGAATGTAATCACCCCAAAGCAGGCAGCTGTCAGGGATGCTCAAGTACCTTTGATTCAAAGCTTAGGCTAGTGTAGGACACACTCACTTTCTTGCTACCACGAATTAGCCCCCAAAGAATTAACAGATTACATGTAATTCCTCACAAAATGTGTTAATCTGTGTGAGCAGAGGGCAGCTTCTCACTCCAAGAAGATCTCATGCACTAGGCTCTTGTCAGCCTTTTTGGTTCTTCATGGGAGGACTGGACTGGGATTCATGTAGGCATCAAGCGCTTCTGTCTGAGTGAGGTACATTTTGTGTCAGTGCAGATGAGCGAGCGCTTCCAGACAGCAAGTTGTTTTATCCAAAGTAAATGTTTAAAAGCATCTAGAGAGCTATGTCCTAATTGCATTTGTCTTCTCTCTGTTGACCACAAGAGGAGGTCAGGGCAACTAGGTTGGGTAGGTATTTTTGCATCATAGGCATCTCAAAATGGGAAGATGTGCATGTCCTTCCCATGTGCTGCACTACTGTATCAGAGGAAAAGGGCTTTGGTGAAGGCTTGCTTTGGGTGGCTAACTTTGGGGCAGCTTCACTAGGTTTGATTCGCTTTCCTTGTACACCAATCTCATCAGAATATCTCTGTGGAAATGCCACTGGAGCTCCAATACTGTAAAATCCAGCAAAGCTGAGTCATCACATCTGCACCACTCAAATCTCTTCCATCTCCGTGTAGGATGAGAGCTGTTGCAATGCAGAAACATAACCTCTGAGTGTGTTGTAAATGCCACTTCCTCCATAAAATAAAACAAACCCAAACAGCAGAGTCCTGAGGGCTGTTGCTCAAGGATGTGAGATAAATAGTGGCAAGCGGAATATGCTGATATGGGCAATATGGAAAACGATCTGAGCTGGTCCACCAAGCACCGACCTCAGATAAAGGAAGCTGGGGTTCCTTTCCCCTTTCTGCTATTGACCTGCTATTGACCAGGTGAGCAAGCAACTGCATCTCCTATCTGCCCTGGATAACACCTTTTTTGGAGCACAGACCACCTCTTACCACAATTTTGTGTAGTGCCTGGCACAACAGCAGCCCAATCTCAGTGACAGAGTCTACCCACTGACATAACTAACATTAACACATCCTAGGGCTTCTCCAGCCCTCGCCAGGATGAGAACTGATCTCATGGAAGCAAAGACATTCCTATGCTTTGCTCTGGACAGTGCCAGAAAAGACCAAGAGACAAAGGGGGGAGTTTCTGGAAGGGAGACCGTGGCGCAGCAATGCCATGGTGCCACTATATCACCCCATGGAACAACACGCATGTCGGGGCTTTGGGTGCCTGTGATCTGATCTGCTGGGTGGAGGTGTCTCATGCTGAGTTTCAAGTCCTTTAAAACATTTGACTAATGGCTTGTATGGCCTAATTCCAGACTAGATTCCTTCAAAATTCCAAACCACTCTTTCTCACACAGCTGTGATGTACAATTGCCCACTACTGCTCTTCATCCCATTTTGCCCATCTTTTTGCAACACTCTTTCCTTCTTCTTGATGGAGCTTGCTGATGTTGTTGCTCTACCTCTCTCCATCTTTTTTGAAGGATCGTGGAGAATGGGAGAGGTTCCTGAGAACAGGAGGAAAGCCAATGTCGCTCCAGTCTTCAAAAAGGGCAGTAAGGAAGACCCTGGAAATTACAGACCAGTCAGCCTCACCTGCCATCCCTGTGCATTCCTGCACACCTCTGCTCCAGGTCTCTCTCAGCAATGCCAGTGAGTCCATTATCTCCTCCTCCACCACAAAGGGTGTCTCATGCCTGCTCTCTCTTTTCTGCATGGTCATACCCTCCTATTCCTCTTCCTAGCCAATGCAGTCAGTCCCTGGCCACCTTCAGAGCACCCAAGACAAGCCTCCCACTTCTGTTTTCTAGCGTGTTGGCTTTACAGGCAGCCAGGACATAGGGGTATAATGCGCTGGATCAGCTCTCAGGCCTGCCTGTTAGGAACGGAACACCAAAGGACATGCATCAGAGAATGTCCCCTGGACCATCTGCTGCTTCTTGGCTGTCCTTCTCCCTGCCCTTCAGCTTGCATCTGGATAAAATGCTCCACCTCCTCTCTTTGTTCTTGATCTTTACCTTGTCTCACCATCCCTTTTTATTTCTAATACTTTTTTTTTTCTTTTCTCCGGCTCCTGTGTGGGCAATTTGTCCAGAAAACACACTGGCCAGAAAAGCTGGGCAACACTGCTTTATATGCCCTTTGCACCACACGCTTTTGATCCCTCAGAGTGAAAGCAAGAGTATTAGCCTGCCTGCCTTGGTTGAAGCACCCATGAAACACTTGCTGAGTGGAAAGCAGGTCTATCCACAGCTGGCCACATGCTGTGTGCTCATCAGCATCCAGCACCTCTGTGGTATAAATAGGCACCTATAAATAGATATGTAGGCATCTTTCCTTTCTGGAAATCCTTCACTTGATGGAATCTGTCAGGTCTCAAACTGCACCTGGTACTTTGTGGACTCTGTCACATGTGATCATAAAGATGAGCTTCAGTATATCGCTAGGACTACAGAGTTAAATACACAGTGCTCAAGATATTTTTAATGTTTTTAGAGCAACAGTTGCCAAGTCATCTAGCATAGAGGTAATATTGTGCTAGACCTACTCACCAGAATAAGGTGCACATTCAACGTTACCAGTTATCTTCAATTTGTGTTTTGTAACGAGGACGTGTTTGGTGATCTGACCAGGAGTGCAGAGACTGTCACCAATCTATGAGGTCTGCCATCTGCATGGGTCCAGCAAGTGAAGGGTGAGAGCCTGGGTTGAAGATAACCAAAGGACACAAGGAGAGGAACAGCTTTCCCAGCATGACATGGCTTTCTCAAACTGGTTAGTGGCAGAGCCCTATGTACCTGATGCTCTGTCCAGATCTTTCAGCAGTACAGTTGCTGCAACAGAGGAACTACAATGTCTGATTTACCCACTTTCCCCTGGGTAAAGGAAATTAAAATATCATGGTTTCCACAGTAACTTCACTACTGCCACTTTGTGCCATCACTTTACTGTACACTATTCAGTGCAGATGAAACTTACAGTAGGAGATACATCACATGGAAAGAGGATGAAGTTTCCCCAGTCTAGAGTTGAACTGAAACTTAAGTTATTGTGGTCTCATGGCCTCTTCTGGCCCAGCTCACCTGACCTTCTGCATGACATGAGAAGTTCTAGAGGTCCAGGCGAGGAGCCCAGCAATCAAAACGCTCCATGGGCAAAAACAAATTCTCACTATCTGCCTTCATTTGATGCAAAATTGATTTGCTATCCAAGAAGCTGGAAAAGTAAGCACTCTAAAATGGCAAAGAAAAGTTGATCCCAAAGGGGCTCCAAGTGATGAACTTCAACAACTAGTAGGAAGGCTAAGTGCAGAAGCATGCATGTTCATAGCCCACACCACACAAAACCACCAGATGTGGTCATGCAGAATCAGTCACGATATATCCACACCTGTATTGCACATGACCTGGCAGGCGTATTGCCACAGTGCCTCCTTATGCCATGCTGTTTGACTGCTCTCCAAAACCTCAGTGGAGGAACCAGCACTGCTGCTCTTTTGTCTCTTGTACTGGAGAAAAGGGTAACATAAGGTCAGAGAACTAGCTCAGAAGGAGAAGCCCAGCATCTGAGTCCCTGCTCTATGAGAAAAAACAGAAGCCTTATTTGTCTGTGGCTCATGCTGCATGCCCTAAACCCAGAGACACACAATTTGCAGTCATGACCCTTTCACCTTTCTTGCTCCTCAGAGGATAAAATGGTTTCCTGTTTATTCCAATGGGCAGCTGTTGTATCCACAGGGGAGAGCAGCACTCATGGTTAATATGGCTGATGTCCAGATATGTTTTGCAGAAGTTGCTTGTTTGTTTGCTGGGCTGTCCAGCAGCTGCTGACTGTTGCCTTTGGGAGTAGGAGACTCCCAGGCAATTCTCAGATGCTTGAGCATGGGAGAGAAGTCGAACCACACCCCCTTCCCCACCACCACCCCCTGGAATATGCAGGCAGGAAAGAGGTCCTGAGGGCTTCTCCTACTTCTGCCATGTGCTGGAGTATATCAGGAGCTATAGGGCCTTCTTCACCTGGTTCATCTGCGTGCCAAGGACGTTCTTTGTCACTCATGGGAGAGCAGAGGTGATGAACTGCCTTGGAGTCTCATAACCTCATCAAAGGCTTCTAGCCAAAGCTATGAGAAACCCAGGACCAGTGAGGGAAGCTCCCAGTAGTCAGTGCCCATACAAGAGAAGTCTGAGGATGTGGACAATCCCTGGAAACCACCAGAGAAATATTATTACCTTTTGAGCTACTCCTTGGGCTGCTTTTGTGTTCATTTGAACAGAAGAAAGTGTCCCAGAATTCAGAGGATGCAGCCCCTGGGGTATTCCCTGACATATATGCAGTCAACATAGGCCATTTTTGGTCTTCTCCATCAGCATGGAAGAGGCAGTTAAAATTCAACGCCCTTGGGAAAAGCATCGAAGATAATTAAATGCAGGAGAAAGACAAAGCCTGCTGCCTCCTGTGTCTGTATGCTTCTCTTCTGACATCAAGAGCACTTCTTATGTTTACTTCCCTTCTTTGCTTTTGCCTGGCAGGGCTGTCTTGACTATTTGTGTTTTCAAATGCCACAGTGACCCAGATTCGGAACAGGCAGGTGGTGATCCAGGCAGTGGGTTTGTATCTGACTCTGTTTATGCAGTCAGATATGAATTGCTGAAATGGAAAGAAATGAAAGCCTGATCTCCAGTGACCCCTACACTGGTGTCAGAATCACCATCAGCCTGGAACTGGGGCACTGAGACACAGGCTGCAAAGTGGAGACATGGCAAGCCAGTCTAATAAATCAGTTGTGCCCTCTGGTCAAGCAAAAGCTGGTACCTACCCTATATCTACTCATTGGCTTTGCTTTTCATCTGCAACTATTGTGGGCATCTCCAAGCTGGGAAAGATGCTGGTTTACAGGCAGCAATAGCCAAGGGCTTTGGAGAACCTCTACTAAAATGGCAATTTGTTTTAAGCATGTAAACCACCTGCTAATTACATAAGAAAGGTTGTAAATGGTTCTGCTCTGGGTCCCAGAGTGAGCAGCAAGAGGTAGGTGAAATCTGTACAGAACAGATTGATCTAAATGAGCTAACTTCTCTGATTTTTCTGGCTGCTTTTGTGGGCTCCCTCATGTGACGGTGACTGCAGAGCAAAGGGCTGTTGGTGCAGTTGAAGGATGCCCAGACAGTGAGATCGATGGGTGCTGGTGGAAGCAAGTAAAATACAAGGTTAACAGGATCTGCTGAGAGGCAGGAGGGGAGATCTTGTGTAAAGCATGTCTGTGCCATCTCACTCCCCAGTTCTAAACTAGTTCCTAATCCCAGCAGTGACTCAGCACCTTGCAATCAGTAACACACCGATCTTTTCAAACACTTTGGTGCTGCTAGAGAGATCTAGTCATCCCTCCTGATGAGAATGGAGTTGAGGCACAGGAAATCTTCATGTCGTAGCCCAAGGTACACAAGAGTTAACAGCAAAGGAGGATGGATGAAATCCAGCTTCTTCAATCCCAGGCTCTGCTCATGGGGATTTCCTTCATCCCACACATGCCACATCCACAGTATTTTTTAATCCTCCTGAACTCTCCTCTGCTCTTTAAGAGACAGAGAAACCTGGGCCATAAGATTTCTCCTCTGGAATGTCCCCCTCCTTATGTTGTTATCTCTTTTTTGTTTTCCCACCATTCTTCCATCTCTAGCCCGCCTCTTCTCATGGGTTGAATCGCAGCCCTCTGTGTGGAACACCTCTGCTCCGCAAGAGCCCAGTGACACAGAGAAAAAATTCCCTCTGAATAGTTATGCCTGGGTGATCTACTTTAATGAAATGGAAGCTTACTTTCCTACTCACACTATGCGTACTGATTTGTGACAGGATGGTCTTCCAGTATTGGTTTTCCCAGACCCTGCAACAGCAACAGCAGTGTGCCATGCTATCACCCGCTTGCCAGCCAGTGCCTGTTCTCATTCTGTCTCGTTCTGCTTCTCACCCTGTGCACATTCCTGTGGTGCATGCATGGCCTCATCCTGTGCATTTCCTCAGAGCCACCAGCTTCTGCTCAGTGCTCAACCGGCCACACCTCTGGGGCCTTCTCCACTACTCTTTCTGCTGGATGCAGCACACTGGTGCCTCCCAAAGCCACTCACTGTGTTGTGACTCAACTCGAGCCTGTAGGCAGCCAAGTGATGGTGGTGCTGTGTCCCTTCCACTTCCAGTCAAAAGGAAGGTGGGAATGACCCCAGTTAAAGAGCTGTTATGAGTGATGGTGGTGATCAGGTCTATTGCAGCATTTCAGGAAGGGTGTAGATCTGGGCCTCACTGTCTGGAAAGAAAGAAGTCCCTGATTCAGTGCACTTCACCCAAATACATTGACACATAGCAGAGGTGAGGACTGCAATACGTTAGCAAGAGAAAAAGTGATTACAGTGCTTCTCTGCTGAAGGTAAATGGGTTTCTGTTTAAGCGAAGGTTAAGTATCAGAGAAATGATGATCTTACAAATGAAACACAACACCTCCAGGGGCTTGTTCCTGTATCAGCTGCTAATTTACTGTGTGACCTGCAGTAGTTCATTCAAGCTCTCTCTGCCTCGGTCAATTCTTGTGTCAAACAAACCCAGTGGCAAGTTCCTTTCTTGTAGAGGTCTTGTGAGGACTGTGCATCACAATCTGCATTGAAGGCAAAGTGGGTTTTTTTCACCAAAAATGCATTTAATATCCCCAGTGATGTCATGTGGCACATTAGCTTGCCACTGCTAAGCCTGGAGCCTCCCACTCAGACATCGTCCCACCTGCCTCACGCGAAGGCGTGTGTTGCCCCTCTGCAGACACTTCTTAGCACAGTTCCTTCCTCTTCCCCTGCTTCCCTGGGTATCTTTTTAGCCTCCCTAACACCTCCTCCCTTGCTGTAGCTCACGGTCTTCAAAGAAGAGCCCTTGCCTCGACACAGATGGGCACAACCAATCGCTTCCCTTCAAAGGGAGATGTTGCCCCAGCAACCAAAGTTTTGAAGTCAGGCAAAGTTCTGAAAAAAAATCCCAATTGTGATGGGAAATGACACTCGGGAACAAATGTACCCTGTTGCCATGGCAGCCTGAATACTTGCACAGAATTTGGTGTTTTGAAAATATAGAAAACACTGTGCTTCAAGCGAGTCCAACTAACTTAATGCCTTTGTCAGGTAGCTGCACAACACCAAGTGTCTGGTGTTTATATTTTATACCTGGTGTGTGAATGACTCTATCACTTCTGAAATGGAAGTAGCTTTTGCTCTCAATCCAACAGAGGAGTATTTGAGACTGCAGATTTTTCTAGGTTGCCTAGTCTGGTATTGATCTGTTGGGACTATTTCTGCAATTTGAAGTCCATCAGTTCTTGGTTGTCTTGGTTTCCACATCTGTGTTTTATCTGTTATTTCATTTGGTGCACTTTTGTGCCACAGTGTCTGGGCTAAAAACAGCAGGTGATTTGTTCAAAAACATGGGTCCTGTTCCTAGTCCCACAATAATTCATGCCTTTCCTTTGAGCCGTGTGGTGTGTGAGTGGCTTTCAGGAGCCACAGTCTCCTTCACTCAGCTCTAAGAGCCAAAGCAAATGTGATTTTTTCTCCACCAGGTAGGTGCCTTCTCCTAATTATAGTGAGGAAGAGGAATAACCAGCCTGAGGGTATTCCATTGCTTGCTGGACAGACTGCCTTTGTAAACCCAAAGAGAAGATTGAATCCAAAATGGCTCGCAGGAGGAGGGAGATTCTCAGTATTTAAATGAGAAATAATCTGGGGCCCTGGCTCCACATTTCATTCCTTGCTGGTGAATCCTTACTGGGGTCTAAGCTCAGAGACAGGCCTCTCAGCTGGGCAGAGCCAACCAATGCTTTTGGCAGAGTCAACCCTCCTGTTGGCAGGTAAATACCCCAGCTGAAGACCCACGATGCTGCAGGTGCAGCGAGGCAGCAATGGGCTGGGTATATGCACAGAGCACTGTGCTGTGATGACATCCCACCCTATGCTAGGCCACAGCTCAGAGATCACGTTCCACCATCATCCATGAAGACCTATTGTTTTCCCTCATCCACTGGAGTATATTTTTCTATTTCTCAATCCATCCTTGCATCATATCATCTGTGGTTCTGCTTCATCTTGGTTAGCCTCCTCCTCATTGCCCTGGGTGGTCCAGTGTTGGCTGCAGTTACTTGTAAGCTGTGTGGGAGTGACCTAATTTGGAGAGACTGTAGAAGGAGCATCGGAAAGCCTGCAGGGGAGTGGGGATTTCTGTGTTCCTTGGCAGAAGCTCAAGCCATGTACCCAACCCCTGCAGCTCCTGGGCTCTATTCCCTGGGTCACCTACTCCCCTGGTCCTCATGCACATCTCCCCCCAAAGTGCTTCTCTCCAATTAGAGTATTAAGGAGATGGTTTATCTCAAGCGCTTTGGAGAGGGAGTCACTGTTCCTAACTTAATTACTTGGTGTTACAAAGGTTTCTAGTCTCTCATTTCCCCTTGACAGTTTTATTATGCAAATATTTTTCACTCTGGGCTCTCTCCTTTGTGTTTTTGTGTGGCGTTTACAATAGGGGCTCCTCGGTGCTTGTTCTCAAGCAGCTCAAATGAGAGATTGGCTTTAGACGAAACACGCAGCTGGCTCCGAGGAGGCAAGCAGAGAAATGCCGACTGTTTTATACAGATGCATTCTGCTCAGACCCAGCTCCCCAGCCTCCAGTCCCCACACCTGGCTTTTCTTCTCGTGGCCTCAACATCTGCGGCAGATTCAAGGGAGAGAACTGGTCCTGCGCCTGATGCAAGGTTCATCATTACAGCAGTACCCTCCCCATGCTATTTGTGGCCTCAAGGGCTATGAGCTTTGTCCCTCATGGAAGTGCCCTCTGCCACTCTGCCTAATTTCTGCTTCTTATTTACTGTTTGTTCAGAGCCACATCACTGGAGGGAAAGGTATGGTACTTACTCGGCAGGTGAAGATGGCATCTGGAGAGAGGTGCAAGAAAAAACGGAAAGGATGTAAGGTCACTTTAAGTATTTACTTGAAATGAAATCTGAGCTCGTTTCAAGTCCGTGGCAGTTTTCCTGGAGACTAGTTCCACAGTTACACAATAAAAAAACCCTGAACAAAATCCATAATAATAAGTACATTAGGGATTGTTCCAGTTTAGTGGAAAAGCGCTTGCTTGTGCTCAAGCCCACAGCAATCCCATTCAGGAGGCTTATTTTGTGCTGTGAGGGCTAAATTTGTTTTTCAGACCCATAGTTTATAGACTTAGAGGGACATAAACCTCAATCTATGGAAGAAAAAAAGAAAAGTCTATTTCTGACAAGCATCATTTACTAAAATGAAAGTATCACCCTGCCCATGATCCTGCCCACTGTGTTTTGTTGTATTATGTGGAATGGGTCTGTCTTCTGCCTGTGTACATGGTATAAGGGTTTTGCAGTCACCAGTGAGGGACAGGTCTTTGAAAGTAGATGGTGCGTACCCCAGCCTGAGCCAGTAACCCTGTCCCAGCAGTGGAGGCTTTCAGGGAGTGGGATCTTTGCGGTGTATTCAGATAAGGAGTGAAGGTCAGTTTCATGTTTCGTTAGTATTTTCCCTGGGATTGTAGTTTATATAAGTAGGGATGAGTACAGCTAGATTGGTGGGAATGAAGCAGAAATGGTTTCCTAGGGAAGTCCCAGTGGATCCATGGTAGTTGCTTTGCTAATTCTTTATTGCTCGGGGTTGACTCACTCTGTCTGGGGGGGTTCTGATCAGCAGTGGCAGAGTCTGCCTTGCAGGACAGAGACTGGTGATGTGGATTTTTCCAGGATGGTGAAGAATGGCCACATGCTGGTACCTCTGACAGTTCGTCACGGGACCTGTAAGTAATGTTTCTGTAGGTAGGAAGTGTAGTATGGCTGTGCAGTTGCCTGGAGTTCTGGTGATTTGCTTGGGTTTTGCCACTTGCGATACGTGCAAGAGTGTGTGTGTGTGCACAGCCGAAGGAAAATGTAGCTTCAAAGACCCCTGAGAACTGCCAGATGAAAACTCTACCTGCATAAATAACCAGGGAGACTTGCAATTTCCCACATCTCAGAATAGGAAAATGGATGCAATTTCTCACCATACTTCATTTTGTTTAAAAAAGGGGACTCGTGGCTAAATGAATCCCTGCTTTCTGGTCTCAGCAGCTGGCATAAGCCTCTGTTTATACTTTGTGCACAGAGGTGCACAACCAGCACCAGTCCTGGGGTTGAATCGGTCCACAAGCTCCTGCCACCCCTGGGCTGCTGAACTGAAACTGAGGGAATTAAATGTAAAGTCAGGGAAGGAGGAGAAGGAAGAGGGAGCTTAAAGTCCACTGGATTTTAGCTGTAGGAGAGGAAGGTGACATCACTGACCATGCCAGAAAGGAGGAGGAAGGGCAGATGATGGGGAGAGATTAGGTGTTTGGTGCTTGTGGTTGCCACAGTTATGGAGAAGAAAATATAAGAAAGGTCACGGGGAACCTACATCAAGCAGGAAATCAGGGAAGAGATATTGCAGAGATGCCAGAGGGAAAAAAACAGTAGTTAAGGGGACAAGAATGGGGCTAATGTGGATGGAAGCAGAAGAGACCCCAGTGAGGCTGGAGAAAGAGGGTCAGAAAGGAGGTGCTTGAAGAGGGACAAGAGGACTCTGTAGTCAGTGCAGGTTCTCCATGGGGGCTGAGGTAGGTCCAGCAGACCAAGGCGGGTATTGTTAGTGTTTGCCACTGGGCTACCTACACCTATGCAGTGGACAGTCCAGCAGTCCTAGGAGTTACAGCAGGACACAGGGCCAGTGCAGGCATCCATCCTTGGAGCTATGGGTCACAGTCTGCCTTGGCACAGCAGGAGGTAGCTGATGGGGCTTGGTGCGCTGGCTGGGGAAGAAAACCTGGGAGACATGAGTGGTGACAGAGCAGAGGTAACTAAGGTTGGGTTGAGGCCAAGCATAGCTTGCAACCAATACAAAAAATGTTGCTGCACACTGGCGGTAAACAGATGACGGCTATTGGCCAGCCACATGTTTGGCCAAGTTGGAAAAAGTGCCAGCATGAACCAAGATAAGCACATCATGTCATGGAACACCATGCTATCTCCCTGGCCTCCTCTACATCAAAGAGACCTCTAGTCCTTAAACACAAGAACGTTGGTTACCAGGAGATACGAGCTCCTCTTGAATACTTGCTCTCTACCTAAAACCTATTCATCCTCTAGCATGGCATGCTGTCATATCCTTGAGGTAGTAGGACTAGATACTGCCCAGCTGCCTGCAACCCCCTTTCTTGGGTCCTAGGAGAGCCAAGGCTGCACTCCTGCTTCTTGTGAGCATCCCTCAGGGCCTCTAGTTTGGACCTGCACTGATGTGGGCTTCATGTGTGATCATTTGCCAGAGGCCAGTGTGAGATGCAATGATAAAATGGGTTTTCCAGGAACTGTTTCTTCAACAGAGTTTTCATTCCTAAAAACAGCAGGGCCAGCACCTCCTCTTGGGACCAGTTTGCACCCAGTCCCAAGCCTGAAAGCACTATTGATGTGCAGAGGCAGTGGCAGCATAGCTCCTATATCCAGGGGAATGTGCAGAATGCAGCAGACAAAAGACACAAGTGTGTTGATTAAGTTAACACCCAGGAACATCTGAAATCAGAAAGGAGGAGGGAAGCGTTATCTCTAAGTACCAAGGCCATCAGGATGGACCTGGAGTACCACAGAGTGGAACAAGCAATGACAGGTATACTAAATGACTCAGAAAAAGGTTGGTCATACTTGATTTGCCAGAGCCAATTTGTGGTGAGCGTTCAGGCTGTGACATGCAGCAGTGACCACTTTCAGATGATTCATTTTGAGGCAACTGTGAATCTATTGTCTTGGGAACCAGTGCCCCGAGAGCCTTCAGGCAGTGACGTCTAACCCTGAGGAGGGTGGATTTCAAGAGAAATGGAATGGAAGGGGGCACAGGCAAGGGTCTTTGCATTGTTGGTAGGCAAGACTGATCAGAAAATGAGAAAGTGTAGTGAAATCAAAAAAACCCTTTTCTTTTTTCAAACCTTCATGTTCCTAATGTTTGCCTTGTGCTAGAGAAAAGAAAAATGTTGGGATTTCAGAAAAAAAAAGGACCTTTTTAATTTTTTGATGCCACATTTTCTACCAAAGTTCTACCAGGAATGAAAATTGGTGAATATGACATTCATCTTGGAAGAAAACAGCTCATCTCTAAACACATTAAAGGAAAAATCAGATGACTTTCCACAACAGTGTTTTGTCTTGCAACATTCTCTGTGAGTTTGCACAGAGGATCATTCCTGTTCACCTGGACAGGCTGGAGAGTGGGTCAGGGAGAAATTGAATGAAATACAACAAGGGCAAGTGTAGAGTCTTGCATCTGGGAAGGAACAACCCCAGGTATCAGTACAGGTTGGGGATTGAGTTGTTAGAGAGTAACATGGGAGAAAAGGACCTGGGGGTCCTGGTGGATAACAGGATGACCATGTGCCCTTGTGGCCAAGAAGGCCAATGGCATCCTGGGATGTATTAGAAGGGGTGTGGTTAGTAGGTCCAGAGAGGTTCTCCTCCCCCTCTACTCTGCCCTGGTGAGACCTCATCTGGAATATTGTGTCCAGTTCTGGGCCCCTCAGTTCAAGAAGGACAGGGAACTGCTTGAAAGAGTCCAGCACAGAGCCACAAAGATGATTAAGGGAGTGGAGCATCTCCCTTATGAGGAAAGGCTAAGGGAGCTGGGTCTCTTTAGCTTGGAGAAGAGGAGACTCAGGGGTGACCTCATTAATGTTTATAAAAATGTAAAGGGCAAGTGTCAGGAGGATGGAGCCAGGCTCTTCTCAGTGATGTCCAATGACAGGACAAGGGGCAATGGGTGCAAGTTGGAACATAAGAGGTTCTGCAGAAACATAAGGAAAAACTTTTCCACTGTGAGGGTGACGGAGCTCTGGAACAGGCTGCCCAGAAAGGTTGTGGAGTCTCCTCTGAAGACATTTAAAACCATCCTGGACGCGTTCCTGTGTGACCTGCTCTAGGTGGTCCTGCTCTGGCAGGGCGGTTGGACTAGATGATCTTTTGAGGTCCCTTCCAACCCTTAACATTCTGTGATTCTGTGATTCCATGAGTACCCACTTAGGACACCCTTTGGCAACAACATCCTCTCAGCAGGATCTTCCTGGGACAGCCCAGATAACAGAACAAAACATTTCTTCTTCTAAAAACAGCTTCCAGACAGTCTCTGGGCACCCTCAGTCTGGTTATTTAAGTGTCTTTTGAGTACAAAATGTGGCTTGGTCATTACAAATTCCCATCCTTAAATAAATTTACACTGGTGCTTCATGGGGAATGTTTACTCCTGCTTCCCTGAATTTCAGCTGTCAAACAAGTGGGTTTTGCTCAATGAAAGGTCCTCTGCAGGAGTGCTCCCTTAGCTGGCAGATGGGGTGTGTGTGTGTGTGTGTGTGTGTGTGTGTGTGTGTGTGTGTGGTGTCAGGAAAGGAAATAAATAAGGAAAAAAACCATGTATTTCTTCTTCTCTTTGAACTGCGGATTTGTGTCAGGATCCCCTACTCCACAAAATCATTATACATGGTGTTGTTTGACTTGAGAGTTAAAAATCTGTACAGCAAACAAATTCATTGTAAGCTTCCCATGTGTATATCAAAAAGAACAAGATATTCCTTTTCACTGCAGCACAACTGGGAGTCTTTCATCATTTCATTAGGGGTTTTTTTCACTTTCCTTACCCTAGGAGGCTGGGATGTGTTTCTGAAGGATGATATACCTCTTTCTTGCCTGAGCAGGACTCCCTGTTTCATGACAGAGAACAAGTTCAGTTGAGAGGGGTCAACCTTTAGGGGAAAGGCTGGTGTTACTGCATTGCAGAAAACCCAGATTTAACAGAGGGATGATTACCATCCCAACTGACCCTGTAAATTAATCTTCTCAAGTATAAATCTTAAAGATTTAAAAAGATGATCGTATTGACTATTAAATGGAGTCAAAATGTTTTAAAAACATTCAGAAGATTAATGCTGGTGTTGAGGCAGCCTTCAGAGAGTGGTTCTCAGCCCTTTTTGCTGGTATGTTGTGTTTGCAGGCTCTAGGAACAGGACTGCTCCTAGTCTCAGCATGGCCATACTCACAGAAGAGTGCTCTCTGGGATCCTGGGTCTCGAAGACATGAGAGCAATTACCACTACGTAAGCAGTTAAAGAGCTCATTGCATTCACAGCAGTGAGCCCCAAGAGGAAAAGGACACCTGTTAGCAGACCTGTACTTCTCCCTCTGTGCATCCAACAAGCTGACAGAAATGAGAGTCATGATTTCCCAAGTAGGTTCATGTGATTCGTGTCAGTGGAGCTAAGGTGAACGTATGGTACAAACAGCTGTAGTGGGGCAAACCCAAGATCCAGCTTTTCTTTGCCCCTTTCAGCAGACAGTTTTGCATCATTAAGGAAAAGTACAGCATGCAGGGCAAATCTTGAGTGGTCTGGCCTCAGGAGAACCCTTCCAAAAATCAGTGGTTACAGGAATCCCTGAGCAGGGAGGTGCTTCTGGGTGACTGTTTAACTATCAGTGGAGAAACCAGTTACAGCTTCCACAACACCTTGGCAAGAAGTTCCACTGTGCAATAATGCAATTTTTTGCCAAGGTTCAGAGACTTCTTACTGCTGTCATTTTAACTACATTTTTATACTTGACAGTTTTCATAACATTGTAAAATTATAGCAGAGTGAACTGGATGCAGTTCTGCATATGTCGGATCATGAGTTGAATTTGGTGTTTCAGCTTAGACTTTTTATTGCTAGAGAGTGATATGCTCACAGCAGCCTGGTGATGAGAAAAAAAGCCTCCCAACCATAAAGGAAACAGAAAACAAGTAACTCTGAACTCCATTGTTATTATTTATAAGATGAGAATATTTCCTATTCCTAAGAAATAACGTGCAAAGTTATTTTCATAGAACATTTTTGCAGAGTATCTCAGTGCTGAGTTCTATGACCAAAAAAGGGTTCCTTGGTGTTTCTGAGCTGCTTTTCCCAAATCTGGGTAGCATATAGGATTTTCCAGTGATCTTAAGCAGTTTTTTGGCCAGTGAATACATGGGATATCACAGTGTTCTGGAGCCAAACAATGTTCCTACATCTTTGCCTGGTACTGAGGTTACCTCTTCACACAAGCAAAGGCTTGTGGAGTGTTCACCTTATGAAAATGCTCCTAGAGTGGTGGAAGAGGAAGAAGTTCAAAAAGATATTGGGAAAAGAGGGTTATTCAGGAGTGAAAGGTTTCACATAAACAAGGAAAATTTGAAAAGTAAACCAAACATTGGAAATAATCAAAACAACAGAAAGAAAAGCAGAAATATTTTGAAATGCATTAGTGCATCCTCATGGAGATGCCCTTTATACAACCTAGAGCCACTGGGTTTGCTCTCTTCTCACCATTTAAGGAGCTCCTTGCATTATCTATGTATCATTGCAACACTGGTACTAGTATGCAATGAGTAATTGTGTTTGCTTTCAGTGAAAAACTCCAGCCTCCTAGCTTGGTTTCTATAGCCATGTTCTTGTAGCCATTCTTGAGATGGTGCCTGATATTGTTCCACTTATTCATTAATAACATGTGTTGTGGCTTCCTCTGATGTCGACATTAGCCAGGCTTTCACAAAGTTTTTAATAAGCTTCTCTACCACCACATACATTAAAATGAAAAGTTATCGATGACCCCTTTTGTAAGCCATTAATGATGACATGCAATTTGGCTGATGAGTTACAAGTCTGCTGTAGATTTAGGCTATGTTTGTGTCCATCTCAGTAGAGTCTGTCTCCTTCTTCTCCATGGTAACTGCTCTGCTTCTGACATCAATAGCCAAAACAGAGCATGGGGGTTATAAAATCTGGAGGGAATGTGGGATGAGGAACGAGAGAGACTATGAAAATATAATTCAATAAAGGAAACTTCCTTAGTACTTAAGTCACCAGTGTCCAGTGTATTGATCAGATGAAGGACATCTGAAATCTGAGAGATGGGTTTATCAGCATTTATGGAGTTGGAACTTTGGATAAGGTTATTGAGACAACTTGGGAAGCAAAACAAACTGTGACTCCCTTTTGGACTGAGTTATGATGCACTCAACCCATGTGATTTTTCTTTCTTGGCATCAGAAATCCACAATGAGGGTAAAGAGCCCCATGTTTGGAGTCAAGAAAGCTCTTCAGCAACTAGAGAACTACGGAAGATAAGACAACAGCAAAAATCTCAGAAAAAGTGTACTAAAGCAGATGCCAGTACCACTCACTCAGTCTTTATGACAATCTTTACCTGGGATCTGGGATGCCTCTTTCCTAAAGCCCAGAGCTCAGAAACCATGGGCTAGATGACCATCTTCATTTCAATTAAAAAAAAAGAAAGGGGGGAAAACAAAAGCAGACTTTTCCTGCTAGAAGAGACAAATCTAGCAAAAAAGACCAACAGACCTCAAATCAGAAGGGAAATACAATGAACCCAAAGTTTCTCACCCATTAACATTTTACAGTTCAAAGTACAATTGGGAATTTCCTAGAACCCAGTTTAATGCTCTGGAACCATCAGTACTTCAGTTTGGATGCCACTGGAGGACAGGAAAGCTTAGAAGTCGTAATGCATGGTGGGGGAGACAGCGGGTACAGGGAAAGGTCAAGAGGATGGGAAGATTTTCAGCTCATCTCTGTTCATTTGAACAAGGCTGTCAGTCTTGGTAGGGTTAAGAGTTTTCATGGGAATGGAAACTCAGCTCCAGCCTTGTCAGAGCTGTGACACGGCAACACGTATAAAATAAACAGAAGTGGAGCGTTAAAACAACGCACATACACCAGGTCTGTGCAATGTTGGGATCATTTTGGTTCACTTCACAAAGCTATTATCCCTTTTTGACTTGCATGGTTAGCCAATTTTAAATGTCCTGTGGACTGTTTCATTTAGGAGAAAAAACCAACATGGAGCCCTGTATTTCCTTACCACAGTACTGCTTTATTTACAAAGAAGGTATGTGAAACCCTCTTTCCTTTGACAAAATACGATTGAAACAGCAGGGAGCAGTTTCTTTGTTCAGAATTCTGAGCCAGCATTTAGTCCCAAAGTCTTTTTCATTCTGTTCTTTCATTCCTGTGTTTTTCCTTTCCCAGCACTAGGTTGTTTTTTTGTCGTTTTGTTTTGTTGGGATTTTTTCTTCCATAAACCAGATGTATGTTGAGGGTTTGTGTATTTTTATTTTAATAAAATGTCTTCTAGGAAATTTAGAAAGTTGCCCAATGAACAGCAGAAAGTATGCAGTGTGAGTTCCCATAAACTTATCCCCACTGTCCCTGTCTCTATTTCCACTCAGAGCCCCCACAACACAGACGGTGATCATCTGGCTGATAGCCATTTGCACTTTGTTTTGACACCATAACAAACTGGAAAAATAACTGTTAAATGTGCACTGCGGCCTTTCCCTCAGCAACTTTTATGAAGGTTTATGATGGGCAGGTCCTGTTTAACAAACCTGATCTCCTTCTGTGACAGGGTGACCCACTTGTTAGATAAAGGCAAGGCTGTGGATGTTGTCTATTTTGACTTCAGTGAGTCACTTGACACTGTTTCCCACAGCATTCTATTAGAGAAATTGACGGCTTTTGGCTTGGATGGGCATACACTTTCCTGGGTGAGAAACT
Organism: Actenoides lindsayi; assembly: GCA_025331215.1. Classification (NCBI taxonomy): domain Eukaryota; kingdom Metazoa; phylum Chordata; class Aves; order Coraciiformes; family Alcedinidae; genus Actenoides; species Actenoides lindsayi. Next base: position 58,427 of record WTSP01015633.1, on the reverse strand, counting down.
GGTTAGATGGACGGGTACAAAGAGCTGTGGTCAATGGAGATAAATCCAGCTGGCGGCCAGTCATGAGTGGTGTCCCCCAGGGCTCAGTACTGGGGCCACTCCTGTTTAACATCTTCATCAATGATTTGGATG
>WTSP01015633.1:14954-58195 GCA_025331215.1 Actenoides lindsayi | reverse complement strand
AAGAAAGAAAGAAAGAAAGAAAGAAAGAAAGAAAGAAAGAAAGAAAGAAAGAAAGAAAGAAAGAAAGAAAGAAATTGGGGAGAAATAGAGATGAAGATCAAAAGTAATCTGCACATATAAAGTAATTTTACTCTACATATTTTCTAAAATGAATCAAAGCTGTCTGGCAAATACTGGTGCAATTAAGTCACATTTCTCTAAAGAAGGCAAACATGAAAGAATAATAGAATTTAGTTACTCCATCTGCAGAAAGAGATGTCAAATGTCTGCTGTCTCTGTTTCTTTTGGTGAATCTGAGTGGGTTGGGGCCATTGCATGTATGCATAGCATATATATAATTATATTAAGAGGACAGGTGACATGATGTGGTCCTTTCTCAAGCTGGTTTTAGCCAGGTGCTTAAACAAATATATTTCAAATTGCTTTTGACTGAAAGTATGGAAATTACACTGTGGCCAAAGACCCAGTGTTGAGGTTTCGACTGGTGTCCAGCAGGACCAAGGGCAGTGGCAGGGAGCCGTCAAAGAGAGGCAGCAGGTCCCAGCCCTGGTCCCTGGCTCAGCCTCAACTAAATGGGGCTTCAGGGCCAAGGGACCTCCAACCACCTTGGCCCCACTTGCCTCTTCAAGACAAGCTTCCCCCAGGTCCTGCAGAGTATCTGCTGCCATACGGCTTCAAAGTCAAGAGGGAGAAGTATAGTGTTGTCCAGCACACTCTGATCCTCCTGCCCTACTCCACTCAGTGCGGAGCTTCCCTTCCTGCCTCTGCCCTTCACCATCACCTCTCCTCCCTCTGACATGATGGCTGGCCCCAGTGAGCAACACTCTGCCTCCAGCCCTCACGGTCGTGTGCCTGTAAAATGAAGGCTGAACCAGTGTGAACACAGATGCTGTAGTGGTAGAGATGTAGTTTGTAGTCACTGATGTGCAACCATGTAGGATGACACCTTCACTTGCTCCCACGACCAAGTGAGAAACTGGCACAGAGCAGGAAGGGGAATGCAAGCAATCGTACTGGGGTGATTCAGCCGTGAGCAAGGTGGGCCGGGAGGCGCAGACACTAGCTCAGGGGTGATGATGAAATCTTGCCATCCCTTTCCAGGTCACTGTTTCATGGCTGGGTGCCTGCAAATCCTAAGCATTAGGCTCCTACCTCAACCTCTCCCCTATCTCGCACTTTTGCCACACCATGACGTGTGGCCTGAGCTGTGCAAGTCATCATCACAGCACAACCATTCTGTAGAGTCACAGAAAGCTGCACCTAGTAAAGGGTAATGGGGTGTATAGATATTTTCAAGTCAGTGAGGAGAAAAGGCACAGATGACAAAAATCTCCCTGAGTGCCTAAACCCCAACTAACACTGCGGCTGCGTTCCAGCTGAAGGAGCAAGGATGGTTCAGGGGTACACTTCCAGGGGTGAGCAGTTAGACTGGTGACTCTTTTACAGTAATGATGGAGCTCCTTTTCCCAGATTGACTAGAGAACATTGCTGCCGATCTCAAAGGTGTAAAATGGCATTTTGCTCTTTGGGTTCAGCTGTCCTGTTTATTTTCTGTGTGGGCTTGAGACAAAGTATTTTTGAGGCCACTTGGTTTCGTGCTGACATGGCTGGTACACACACATTGGTACAGAGTTGCCTGGAGGCCTGACCAGCTTCATCAGATCCCCATGTCCCACGAGAGCCCCAGGAGAAGAAGCTTCCCGCTGCCACCTAACGTGGCGGTCTCTCCCTTATCCTGGATTAAGCTGCAGATATGTCAAGTGACAAGTGTGGGTTTGCTCCAGCCATGTGACAATGAATAAACCCTAACTGTGTGATTCAGATCATGCAGATGCTGTGTGATCTGAACAAGGATGCAGGGGCTGATGTGTAGGTTGGAAGAAAGTGGAAGAACCTGCAAACGGGTGTCCTCCTTATCAGGTAGGGAGGCGGGTGATGATTAAAACACAATGTTTTGGTTTCCGCTGCAGTGGCTTCTCTGCTTCATACTGCCTGTGCCTTCAATATGTGATTTGCTTCAGGAGACATACAGTGATCCAGGTTTCACAGCATTCTCATGTGATTTCAGCAGTGTGCCAGGCGTGTGCCGGTGAGAAAGATGGGGTGGGTCTTGACTAAGTCCTAGAAGAACAGCGAATTTAGTTATAAAAAGGAAATTGCAAGGAAGGAGGTAAAATGATTTTAACTGTGAAGTTTATGGATTCTCCAGTGATTTTTTAGCAGCTGTACTTAATAGTGCCCCATAGCAAAAGAAACGCTTCTGAGTGTGGGGTGGAAGCACTGTTGCTGCCTGATTGGGTTGAGCACTTTTTTGCTGCAGAGGGCATGGTGCTACAGCTTGGTTGCAGAGCAGGCTCTTTGAGAGGCAGAGGATGTCTGCCTGCTCAGAGGGGGAAGATACGGTAGTGTGGCTAGCTGCTGGACCCAAGTTGTAGCTATGACTGTAGGTAATTGCAGGTGTTGCAATTTTATCCGTGTGCTTTTTCCAGAACTGTGTATCTTAGCACCTTTCAAAAGAAGTGAGCAGCCCACAATAAGCATGCTAATTAGCAAGCAGCACTGATAAGAGAGACTAAAGGGATGCTGGAGGAAAAAATGCTGCAAATCCTTCAAAGGATCAGGTACTGCAGCTCTCAGCCAAACTCAAATCCTACTGCCAGTCTCCTGGCTTTGTGGGGTGACATTTCTAGCTTTTGAAGTCACGTTTTCTTCTGACACCTTTGTGTGCTGAAGATGAGCCCATGCTGCAATCCATGATGTGCAGAAATGGATGCAGATGGGCTAGCACAAATCATTCCTGCAGCAGGGCAGGGCAGAGCACAGCCTGCAAACCCCAACAGCAGGCAGGCACCAGCCAGGGACACGTGCTGCTGTGGCTGTGTGCGCTGCTGGCCGCTCTTGGATTGCCTCATTTTGAGAAAGAATGTCCTTGGGCAAGCCGGGCCCAGGCACATGCTCTGAGCAGCAGGTCCCAGTTGGAAACCTGACTCCTGGTAATGCCAGGAGTTGCTAGGACTGCTCCCGGATGAAGGAAATGGCACCTCACTTCAGAAACAAATCACAACATCTCTCTCACATTCCCATAAACAACACAAAATTTGTCCTTTTTGTTTTCATTCTCCTTGTTCTGGGCTCTCTCCTAAGTAGTGAATGGATTTAAATCCAGTGATGAATGGAGTTAAATCAAGTTGGTGGCCAGTTACAAGTGGTCTTCCCCAGGGCTCAGTACTGGGGCCTCTTCTGTTCAATATCTTTACCAATGATCTGGATGAGGGGATCAAGGGCACTCTATGTAAGTTTGCAGACAACACCAAGTAGAAGCATTGATCTGCTTGAGGGTAGAAAGGGTCTAGGGAAGGATCTGGACAGGTTGGATAAATAGGATGAGGCCAATAACATGAGGTTTAACAAGGCCGAGTGCCGGGTTCTGCATTTCATCATGACAACCTCAAGCAACAATACAGGCTTGGTGAGGAGTGGCTGGAAAGCTGCCCAGCAGAAAAGGGCCTGAGGGTGCTGGTCAACACCCAGCTGAACATGAGCCATCAGTGTGCCCAGTTGGTCAAGAAGGCCAATGGCATTCTGGCCTGCATTAGGGATAGCGAGGCCAGCTGGACATGGGAAGTGATTGTGGCTCTGTACTTGGCACTGGTGAGGCTGTACCTTGAGTACTGGATTCAGTTTTGGGCCCCTCACTACAAGAAGGACATTGAGGTGCTGGAGCACGTCCAAAGAAAGGCAACAAAGCTTGTGAAGGGTTTAGAGAACAAGTATTACGAAGAGTGGCTGAGGAAACTGGGATTGTTTCGCCTGGAAAAAAGGAGGGTCAGGGGAGATCTCATTACTCTGCACAACTGGTTGTAGTGAGGTGGGGATCACTTTGTTCTCCCAAGTAGCAAGCAATAGGACAAGAGGAAATAGCCTCAAGTGGTGCCAGGGGAGGTTTAAGTTGGATATTAAGCAAAAATTCTTCAGCAAAAGGGTTGTCCAGCATTGGAACAAGCTGCTCAGGGAAGCGGTGGAGTCACCATAGCTGGAGATATTTTCAAGACGTATAGGTGTGGTCCTGAGGGACATGGTTTAGTGGTGGACTTGGCAGTGCTGGGATGACAGTTGGACATGATGATCTTAAAGGTTTCTTCCAACCAAAATGATTCTAAGTGCTTTCTCAGAATTTCCATTGAAACTAATTCACAGCATAATGGAAATAGAATTTAAAAATACATCATATCTTTTTTCTTACTAGCCTCAGCTTTTTTTAAAGTGAGGATATCAAGATGGATGAATGAGGAAAATAATTTCCATTTTAATTTTAAACTGCAATGGAGTGGGTCACCGCTTCATTCTCTGAATGAAGTGCCATGTGCTGAAAGCTGTTATCTCTAGGCTTGGCTCTATTAAGGAGTGCATTACATTAACTTCAAATCTCTTCATGTTATAATTAAACTCTAGGTGTGCCTACTGGGTGAATTTGCAAAGGCTACTGTTATCCTAGCAAAATCAATCTCTTGCAAGGAGCTGCCCCTGTAGCCAAAGGTGAAAGAAGCTGTTAAAAATTCTGTTTAAAATGGTGCTAATCAGGGCCCTGATGGGGACTGGGTGAAAGAGGATCCTTCTTAGTGTGTCTTTTCAGTGGGGTAAATACCGGGAGAGGTAGAGGGGATTGTTTGGGTCAAACTGAAGGAGAAAATTTTACATATATTTTTCTCAACAAAAAAAGTAAAGGTAAAGCCATGAAAAATATTTTTCAGATCATCCTGAAGCTTTTTTGCTCAGGTGAGGAGAAAAAGCTTCACTGTTGTCTTGTGAATCTTCTGCAAATCTTACTTTTTTTTTTTTTCCCCCTAACAAAAATGCTAGTCAACTATTCAATGAAAACCCCCAGTTCTGAAATTCAGTGGTTGGAATGCTGTTTGAAAATCTGAAGTCACTCTGAAAAACTTTGATGAAATTTAGGCTCTTCCAGAATGGAACATCTAATTTTTCACGTCTAAGTGACATTGTATAGCATTTTCAAAATTCCTCCTTCTCTTCACACTTTTTCTTTTCCAGACAAAATTCTTTGCTGATTTTGACCCAATTTTGCAAGTAGTGCCTTTAGTGTCTGTCAGAAAATTTTCCAGAAGATCTAGTTGTGCTGGGGTGAGAGGCCAGAAGAAGACAGGGGCTGCAGCAGCAAGGGTTGTGTGAGGAAAGAACAGAGGGGCAAGGATATGGGTGCTTGAGCAGGGGCACAGCTGCTAAAGGCCCAGGCCTCTGTTCTCACTGGGGATGCTTAAATTCAGCAAATGGGGTGTCACAACAAGGGCACTGCTTGGGCAACAACAAGTGGGAGGAAAACCTGGAGTGCAGAAGGTGCCAGGGGAAGAACTGAGGGGAATCAGTGAGGGGGTTAACTGGAACAAACAAAATAAACCATGAGTCTATCCTCTGGTGACTGCAAAACCACACTAATTCATCCCAGCTCAGTAAGGAACTCAATGCAACAAAATTGATTTAAAGCAGACTTGGAGCTTATTAAGATGGTCATGCAGAGGGTTAAGCTCAGCCAGATGAGCAATATATCATTGTCTGAGCTGGCCCAAATGGGAATGGGGAGCGGGCAAAGTCCCAACTGCAGGCCCTGGGATGCTTCACAGGTAGGGGGCAAATCTGGCAGACAAGTCTGTGACCCATTAGCCTGACAGTCTTAAGACTGTGAGCTCTCAATCGTGATTGCAGTAAGTCAGGCTTTGTTTGCATCCTTATCCCTAGGTTGGCTGCAGAAGCCAAAGGACCCCAGCGCCCAGACACATCTTGGAGTGAGCAATAAAAGTTCTCCGCTCTCTGTATGATGCTGGGTGAATAGCAAGCTGAGAACAGAGGTGATACCCCCTAAATCCACGCACACCCCTGTGGATAATGCCGTGCTTCGTGAAGGTAAAGCCTCTGTGTTCAGACACTGGCTGGGTTTCTTCACATCCCAGAGCCTGAGCCAGCCTCCTGCAGTGAGGTGGCAGTGCCAGACCCACAGCATGCAGCAGAGCAGACCTGTGGAGATCAATAGGGGCTGCCTCTGAAGGCAGTAAAGGAAAGCAGAGGCAGGAGTCCACTAACACATAAAGAGCAGAAAATCTACGAAAGGGTTCCAGGAAATAGCATCTTAAAAAACTGGCAGTCAGTCTTCCCATTTTCCCTTTTTTTTCAGGCCACCCACACTTCTATGCAGGCTGGGAGCAGGAGCGTTTTGTGGGGCTACACAGCACTGAGATGTCACAGCAGTTAGAGCCAAGCAGATCCTCTGGGCTCAGAGGGACTGTCCTCCTTCCTATTATTTATGTGTTCCATGGTAAATGATGTTAGATCTGTTTCTCTTCATGTCTACATTGTCCAGTGATATTTAAGCAGAAGAGACATCCACAGGATAGAGGACTCACCCACAGAGATGGAGAAGCCCACATATTTGAAACATACCTCAAGGATACAGAAGATATGCACAGATAATGGAAGCCTGGCAGCTTCGGACTTGTGCAAGCAGTGGTAGAGGGAGGCAGGACAATAAAGCCTGGTGATTAATATAAAACTCATAATTGCCTCACTTTCCCTTGCTGCAGACCAGGTATCCCATGTCTTGTGTGTAGGACAGAATACTCTGGCTTTCTCCCTCACCACATCCCCCTTGGGCCAGATGGATCTGGACATCCTAAGTGTGTTCTGGTTCACAGTGTCTAGGTGGGACAGGCAGTACCATGCTGCCACAGGGAGCACACCAGCCTCCATGGCTGCTACTTCCTACTGCAGCCCCTTCCTCATACTCCCTGATATGCTGGATTTGTCTCTCATCACATAACATGATGCCTCAAAGATCAGAGGAAAATGCTTGAGAGATCTGGGCAAGCAAAATAGGGCCTTTTAGAGAAAGGAGGGGGGAAAATGGTACTTGTCTCTCCAGGGTTAATTGGAGGGAGATATTGCAAGCTTTAGTTTCTTCTCTGCACAGAGGAATAATGGGGTAGATCCTCAGCTAAATTAGCATTGCTGCTCAGCCAAATGAGCATCCCTCAGCACATACAGAAAGTTGTTCTCATTCAGTTTTCTCTTCTCGTAAATCAAGAGCATCCTTCACAGTTCAACATGAGATCAAAATCTTTAAATCCCTGATGGAGCCTTTGCTCCAGTAGCTCTCTCTGTCTTTGGCTATGTCCTATATATTCTGAATTCAGTTCTCTGTTTCACACAAGTCACTTTTCATTTTGTGAATGCTTTTCTAGTGAAAACAACAAAACAGTCCCAGGTATGCTCAGAAAGGAACAATGATTCCACAGTGAGGGCCACAGCTTGTCACGCCATGGTCAAACCTCTGCTCTAGGCTCCCCAGGCAAGTCCCCTAGCTTTTAATCCATTGAAATCATCTCCTGTAAAAACAGGAGCTGGACACACAAAAGCCCAATGATACAGTATGTTGGAGAGTCTCAACACCTTCACTCAGTTTCCACTTCATTTTACATGTATTAAGTGCAGTTCTGCCCTGCTTGGATGGTGCCTCATGCAAGTGGAGGGAAGTACTTTTAGGAGCTTCTTGCAAACACCATCTGGAACAAGGAGCCAGGCTGTGCAGTTTGGTGGTGTACAAGGCTGATCTCTTAGGGAAGAGGAAGCAGCACTTGGCCAGATTTCTTGGCTTAGGGTGATCACAGAACACCACGGCCTCATCAGGGAGAAGAGGACAGTATAGACTGCAACCTGACCTACAACTGCTTGGAAATGTAGTATTAAAGAAGAATTAAATAGCATTGCATTCTGTATTTAAAAGCAGGGGATGTCAGCAAATAAATAAATAAATAAATAAAGCTGATATAAGCATGTCAAGGTTAAAATTAAGTATCTGAATAAGTATGTCAATGTTAAAGTTAAATATCTGAGCAATGTGTTTGGAAAGAAAGTACAGAGATATGGTGAAAAAGGTAGAAAAGTTTTAACTCTAAAAAAAAAAAAAAAGATGTGATCTAGGTTAGCTGATTCTTTAGTCTAATCCCTTAGTTTAAATGCAAAAAAGCACTTTCTGTCATAATAGCAGCTGCAGGCACACAAGCTCAGTACTGCTATGCAGTGGATTCAGGGTATTCCTTTTGCTGAAGGGAGAAAGTCATATTCCCCTGCAGCCTCTCATGCATACTTCTGACATGCATCAGACTCCTTGGTTTGCTAATCTGACTCAGTAAGTAAGCAGAAAATTAGTCCAGCCACAAAATAAAATTGGTTAGTTTGCTGCTACTGAGCCAAACTGAGCTCTAGCGTGGGAAGTACAAGGGCTTGTGGATGGGCTGGGTTTTGTTTTGTAAGAGGATGGGGCAAGGGCCGTAAGGAGCACAGGGATCTCTGTGACATATGGCTTTGGTGGAGGATGAGTGATCAGAGGTCTAATGTATGAGAACACATTGTACAAGGGGCTTGATTCCACCCAAACACTTCTATCGAGGACCCTCATGTACATGAAGGACATCATACATTCAAGGGCCCCTTTCCATTTTCACACAAGACTTCTGCTGTCCTTCACACTTAACTTCCCCCTCTGGCTACACTACATGGCTTCAAGTTACTCTTCCTGAATTTGTTGTATCCCTTCCAGAAATATCCCCTGCCACCCTGGGATATTTTTGCAAATGCTGTTATCAGTGAGTATTAAGCCCTATTTTCAGTGGCAGATTGGAGGAATTTTTCTGTCAGCCCCAGACAGGCTGTCTGTTGTTGGCTCAAGACCTTGATGCAGTGCTTTCTATTCCTCTTGCTCATGCATCTCCTTAATGGTCTCACTTTCCTCAGAGTAACAAAGAAATGTCTTTCCCTAACTTACTGTGTAGAGCCACTAGAGCTAAATTTCTCAAACAGAAAGGCCCTTAGAGCAGTTTCAGAAGCTTTTAAAACCCAAGGACCACCTTTCCTTCCTGAAAGGGCCAAAGGACATCCTATGCCATGTGTCACCATGGAGGTTTTCATTCACAATCCAGTAACAATTAATCCCTTAGAAATGCATCTATTGGTTTTGTTTATTCAAACTGTGCATGCATTTTCCAGCTCCTACATCAGGATGTAGGAATGGGTGTAGAATGGTGAGTGGGAGGAGGTTAGGAAAGAGGTGGTTTGTCAGTCATTTCCTTGGTCACAAGCTGATGTTTCTTATGTACCATCTGAGGATATCATGCTGTAAGGGACGTTTCTATCTTTCTCTCTACCAACAGCTAGGTCCTGGTGAGACTGGTGCTCATTTGACACTTCAGTACACTGTTTTAGATCTGTACACTGTTTTTTTCTGTGATCTAGCCCTGTGGTCTGAGTCACTCCAGGGACAAAGGATCACCAGTGAGAGTGCAAGGGAAGGGATGAGGACACCTGGCTGGGGACAGGATACAGAACAAGTTTGACAGAGACATGTGATCATTGGATTTGAAACCACCCATGTCAGACAATACTGGTCCAGTGGATGGGGAATATTGCCCAAGGACCGTGATGCTGGCCTAGATGATGAACTGCTAGTATCTTCCATTTGCTTCAAACTGCTGAGCCTGCCTGACATATTTCTTCCTTCACTATAGATATTCAGTAAAACAGTCGCATAAAAACCTGATGGTTTAGCTTTAGAAGAGTAATAATCAAACCCTCAAAAACTCAAGAGATTACAGGTTTAAGAGAGTCCTTATAAAAAAGACTGAAATTAGGGAGTGCTAATACTTTCCCCTGCCAGCCACTTACTCAAACCCAGCTTTGGTCATTTAGTAACTGGAAGTGGTTCCTGCCTGCTGGATTTTTCATTGAGCTACACAAAAAGAGGTGGAATGGAGAGGATCCTTAACACAATGGCCAGATGCCAACATCACAGCTCCCCAATACCATTTTCAATGGAATTTAATGGATCAAATGGTTTATGAACAGTACCTTTTTCACTTGGTCTAAGCATTTTCCTCCACGGTCCTCTCCTTGTGGTAAGTAGTTTGCCTTACTGCTATCACAGCTGTAGCTTTATTGTGCATAAGTGGAAGACTTCATTCATCTGGGCTGCCACTTAGGTGGCTTTCATGACCAGCTAGAGGCAGAGGGATGATTAAAACAAAGTGCAGAGGGGTGATTACAATAAAGTGCAGCCTTTTGTCCTACTTTTTGCAAAAGGAACTATCAGCTGTTCCAGATGAGAATAGATACTTCTCCCACCTCTTGCAGTCCAAAAGACGGAACAGAATAGCTTCCAAAATGTTTGAAATAAATATTCATTCTTGTTTCCCATTTAAAGAAACACCTTGGGGTTTTTGTACAACCCCTGTCATTTTATTTTAGAGTTTTGTCTTTTTCCTGGACCTTCACTCACACTATTAGTGCAAGTGACCAGTTTTAGCCTAGCTCTTACTCACAATATAGACATCTCTTTTCCTGCTACTTGGTGTAACTGTAAAATTTTATGCTCTCAGAAATGAAATAATGTCTTTAATAGGAGATGAACATTCAGGTATCAAAAGACCCTCTACATTCTGATCTGGGTACCTAACATTTAAAGTCATTTGCAAACAAAAAGCACCTTCTCAAAGAGCAGTGAGAAGTGAGTTCTGTCCTGGCGAGATCCCAGTCTGGCAAACTTTAATTGCAGTTTGGTCTGGAATATTTTTTTTTCACTCCCAACCCTAAAGCTTTCTGCAGGCTGTTAAACAGATGCCAGATTTCACACCAGATGTGAATTTCCTAAAGTAACTCCTGCTGTATATGGAGAGGACTAATCTAAAGCCTTTGAAGTAAGTAGTAGGACCTGCTGTTGACTTTGGATCACATATGTATAGACTGTAAAGATATTTGCAAGTTCTTTGGATAAGAAGACCACATAGATGCAGAACATCACTACAGGCCAGTAAAGAAGTCTGTGATTCATTTAAGGTGGGAATCTGTCTTCAATGGGAGATATTTTTCAGACTGAATATGGATAGTAAATGGTTTTTTCCACCCTTAAAAGGTTTTGGAATGGCAAATATTCTTCTATTCCTGCACCTATATGAATCTACCTCAGGGGATGTCTCTCCAGTTTCAGCAACAGCAGAAAAATACACAGTGAGGTACTCAAGCTCCCCCAAGGAGAGTTTCAACCCAGATGACATAATGCTGAAAAAAATCCTCAGTTTCAGTGAATGGGCATGACAACATGAAAAAAAACCCAAACAAACAACAAACCAACAAACAACAAACCAACAAACAACTTCTTTGGAAAATTCCTGAGAGGAAATTTTGTTACAGACAGTTCTAGGCAGAACTGAGAAGCTGTTACTGAGAAGGAGACTCGGAGGTATTTGGCTCTGGCCAGGCATTGTTTCTCTGTTTGATTAAGCTCTTAATCTTGTATTTCCTCTGTGGGTATCAAGCTCCAGGAAACTGCCTTATTCAGATGCCTAAAGGGAAATAAGATTCAACTTCAAACAAACAACAATCACCGCTCCATTTTTGATCGTAATCTGGGGGGAAATGTATCACAAAGAACTGCGGCTTGATACCTCCAAAAATCAACTTTAAGAGTCAGAATTTAAGAATCTGTCAGAGCTAATCACTTCAAATAATGCTGCAATAGAAGATGGGACTTGCCACAAGAAGCAATTGCAGCAGGAGATAAAAAGATTACATGCTGAATGATCTGATGTGAATAGGAAAGATGCTATTCTTAAAGCCCTGAGCTCCCATGATGCAGTGTTTCAGCTTTGGGCTGAAACGGTAAAGCTAAACTAGAATTGTGCACTGATAACGTCAGAGCAATCAGCCGCTGGGATGGGAGGAGAACTCCTACTTTAAAAACATTTTTTTGTTGAATTGCGGTTATTAGTATTTAAAACAGCAGCAACTAGAATCACTGAATCCGAGCTGCACTGCACTAGGCTTTACTCCATACATTATAATACACAGTCATTGCCTCAAGGACCATAAATGTATAAACAGACAAAACAGACATATGGTTGGAGGGGACATGGAGAAGAAATGATCTGCCTAATGCTTAATATCAAGTCAACGTCAGAGCCAAAAATACAATACAGGGTCCTAGTGTGCTACCTGCTACAGCCAAGCATCCCTCCAGGCTGTCTCCCCTCAAAGGGAGCTGCCATGACAGCAGCTCTCACGGATTAATTACCTGTTCTGCTTTTCACCTCTGAAATGAAAAACCTTTTGGAATAAAATGTGAAAAAAACCCATTCCTATGGGAATAGTGATTGAGTCCAGGTCTTCCTAGGATACATGTGGGCAGCTCTTGAGGGAATACAAATCTGCTCTGCAGGTGCTCAGACTTCTGAAGGATAGTGGGTACCAGCTGCAGTGAAACCTAGGCTGGCAGGTCGCATTCAAAACTAGTCAAACCATGTTCAGGAAAGGTGAATTCAACAGACAGAGAGAAGAGTTTCTTGGGAAGATTAAAGAAATGCTGTCGTATGAGGAGACACTACGAGAGCTTATCTGTTGAGTCTAGCTCCAGCTAAACACAGCAGGGGAAAAGTATCAGGTTGGGAAAGAAGCTGTTAAAACTACAGGATGATGTTAAAAAAGGAGCAAATGAGCAAAAGTTTTCCACAAATGCATTTAACCTTAGAGCAACTCCTGCTGATAAGACTAGTGAGGCAAACACTAGTGAGGCTTTTAGAATGGAGCTAGGACAGCTTGTGAACTGGATATTGGATGTGGTTCTCTATGGAAAAGGAAATTGAGTGAATTGGTCCTCCCAGGATTTTGTTCCTAAGAATAAACTGATGTTCTTCAAAAGATAGCTTTCTAGAAAAACAAAACAAAACAAAACCCACAAAAAAACAAAAGCTCAGAAGTCTTGTAAAGTCTCTTTCCTATTGCAACATCATGATTTTTTCTATAAGTCTGGGAAAATCTGATAATCACTTGGAGAGGATGTTGTGATCATTGAGTCATTTAGTCTTGGGGGTTTTGTTTGGTTTTTTTTCAGCTGGACCTTTCACATTTTTAAGAATTACACTTCTAAAAATTGAATCCTTTCAGCCAAAAAAACCCCAACCAAATTCCCCCATAACACTGGAAACTGAAAGAACAACTGCGCTCATCTGAAAAGCAAGCCAGTGAACTGCAATTATCATAGAGTTCATAACAGACATATATATAGCAATCTTTTGACCTCCCTCGAGATGATTCATTTTTCGCAAAAGTTTGAAGCCTGCCTTTAAAGGATATTTTCACTACCACATACACCCATATCTGTTACCTCTTGGAAAAAAAAAATAATTATAATATGCTGCGTTGGTATTGATATATTAATCACACATATGTGATGATTATTCTTGATAATGCAGCATAATAATTCAGTACAGCATTAAGGTAGAGGCCTGATTACATGTCATTCGGCAAGGGTTAAGCCACTATATTTAGATGTTGACTAATTTGGGAGAGCACTTATCCATCTTCCTGAGGGATTTATGCAGCTCCCCTTCCTGAGGTATCTGAAAATTTCACAGCCACCTGGGCATTTCACTCCTTCTGCAAGGTTGGAACCTCCTGTGCCCCACTTCTGCCTTGCAGGTACCATCCCTTCTCCTGGCTTTCCTAAGGGCAGCAAAGCCCTGGTTGGTTTGCCCTTACTCCTGATGTCACCTGGATAGGGTTGAAATGAAGGACATGTCCCAAGAAAACTGCATCTGTGATGATGGAGGTCTGATTTCTCTGGTACAGCATCACCCAGATGTATGCTTGCACCATATGTCCTAAAATATTGGTTTGACTTAACCGAGCCTGATTCATAGTTAAAATATGGGCACTTTACTTTTCTCCCACAGTGTCTGTAGGAGGGGAGGAGTAGAGCGTTCTTGAGTAGGTGTAAATGCTCCCCTTCAAATTCCTCTGAAAAGTAGCCCAGAGTGTGTCTCCGGTACAGGGCATCCTCTTCATCTGCAAGGTAGCTCTAAGGAAGCATCCTTTACCTAGGGGACATGGGGTTCCCATGTCCACACTGCTGCTGGGACATGTTTGCTAGGAGCTACAAAAAAACCACTGCTTACATCTAAGATGAGGAGCCACAGTTACAAAGCTCTCAGGGACAGCAGAAGTCAAATCAGCAGTGACTTTCTCAGATTGAAAAAGCTCTATGCCTGGGACAGACCAAGGGACTTGTAGTCAAAACCTTTTTAGGAATCTGTGAACTGGCTGTGCAGACAGACCCACCAGTGGAAAAAGATGGAAGAGTCAGGAAAAGGCTGGCAGAGAGGTTGGCAAGGAGAGGCTGTGAGCATGAAGCTAGCCCAGGAGAGCCAGGAATCACCCATCACTCAGCCTAGAGCTACAGCAACATGAAAAGACAAGACAATCAATCTTTCTAACTTACTTGGCTACATGATCGAGGAACATTAAGCACTGCATCATAAGGTTGCTGTACTTGGAAAGGCATTCCGAGTCCACAGTGTACTGAATCAGAGTGTACTGAGCAAGGCTGGATGGGAGGTTATCGATTGATTCTTACAGAGACAGCTAACTCCTTGGCATAGCAAGAAAGGGCCACACGTAAAGATCACTCACAGGAGCTATCCAACTCTCATACTCTTTTAATCAGGCCCCAGCATCCAGGCAATGAAGCACATCTGAATGTCTCTGGCAAGAATGTGATCCCGCAGAGCACAAAGACAGGCATGGTGCACACAAGGTTAGAGATGGCTGAGCCAGAGGACATGGGAACTCAATATCTCTTTGGCACAGGGACCTGTCTATCCCTGCTTTGTAACAGGTGGATGACCAAATAACAGGATCGTATTTGATTGCTCCCCTCAGAAATGTTAGGTCACCATTGCAAGAGCAGCTGGTTGAAATGGATGTGATTTTAAAACCACCACACTGAGCTGTGATTACAGCTAGAAAACAAGAAAGTTTAATTTATTATTGTTATTCATGGTGGTTTGTTTGGGGTTTTATTTTTATTTTTACTTTTAAATTGATTCTCTGGGAAAAGAGAGTGGCTTCTTTTTAATTATTTGACAAATTTGCCGGTAGTTACAAGATGAAGAACAAGTAAGGTATTTCTTTTTGTTAATCAAGAAAATAACCTGTGCACGTGGTTAAACATGTTGTTATATTGGAGCTGCCATTCACAATTCTCTAAATAGCTATATTTACCCTAATCTTTGTAAAGATCATTTTGGACAAAGATTAGGAAACAGCTGACCATCCAGAAAACTAACATTTAAACTGGTATTATTAGCTAAGTCAAGTGACATTACATGTGCTGGATAGAAGTCACTTATGAAAATATTTAACATTAAAACATATGGTTTGTTCTCCAAAGAAAACATGCTTATGGAAAAAGTCTCCTTTTAGAGTTCATCAGGATTGTAGATCTCAGCCTAATTGTTAGTCCTGGCTTCAATGAGAAAAACAAACTTCCCTTTTTCAATGTCTATTCTGCATCTTAATTTTGAGTGGGTTAACTATTGGACTGATGTAAACTAGAAAGGAGAGCAGAGAAAATGTTATTCAGCTCCAAAAGGGATCTCAGTTGTCAAAGCGATCCACCACTCCAGTGAACTCTCACTCCTGGCAATTAGCCAGTTCAGACAGTTTTTAAAATTTAAAGCAGTTTATATCTCCTGACAACTGTTATTTTTAAACCTTGGTCCTTCACCTTTCTTATCCCCCAGAGGAAACAGTCCAGATCATTAAGGCTAATAGCAGCTTCCACAGCCTGTCCCATCTGTGTCCTCCTGCTCCCCCCAAGCTGCGAAGGCAGCTGGTGAGAATACAGCCAGGTACAGCTGGCTAGGGTACAGCAGGCTAGGGTACAGCCAGTCAGGTACAGCTGCCACCTCTTGCATGGAGAAAGGGAAGGGGAAAGAAGCAGAAGATGCTCCAGGCAGGTGCTATAGGAGAGGAGGAGATAGCTGCCCAGCTGGCCCACCCCGAGTTAGATTCCTAAGCAATTCATTGGGAGAATTAGGGTTTGCAATTGGTTTCCCCATAGACTAAGGCAGTGCCTAAACTAGCCAATATGTATCTGAAAAGGGAGTTATGGCTACAGAACACCCTTCTCAGGTGCTTTGCTGTCTGAGTTGCCAGGTAAATACTGCAAAAGATCAAAGTGCTCAAATACTGCTTGAAGCAGATAAAGAGTGACTGAATTTTAATGCATAGACGTAACCATGACATATTTTTGTTCTGAAAGCAACTTATGTTCTTCACATATGGGTGTTTTTGAATGCAGCCCCAAAATAACCACCTCCAGTTGGTTGGGAGTGAGAATACAGAAGAATGAGCAAAGCTGTAAACAGCCAAAATCTCCAGGGAAACAACTACCAGTTAGAAGGTCCTAATCAAAGGTTACTTCATATATTTATAGATATTATTAGACTCCTGAAGGAGGAAGTTTGACTTGGAAACTCCCCATCTCTGCAATTTCCTCTGGCAAGTAAGTCTTAAAGTTACATGGTGTCTCACCATCAGGTTTCAGATGCTGGAGGAGCACCTTAGCAGCTGCTGAGGACATATCTCAAAAGCAGTTGCCACAGATTAGGAAGGTGCATAAAACTGCTGTGGTTACTGGGGAGAGCGCCCAGGGATCACCCCAAGGGTCACATCAGACAGTCAGTGCTCTGGGCCAGAGAAAGAGGTGGAAAAGTGCCCTTGGCAGAAGGCAGGCATGGCTACACAGTGAAGTTACCCACTCCAGAGAGAGCTCTCAATTCCCTGGCCATGCAGTACTGTCTTGCTGAGAGCTATCCACATGAGAGTGGCTTCATCTACATTGCATAGTGCTTGGCATTGAGCCTCCTTGGGCACCCGTGTGCACCAAAGACATTTATTACTCCTTTTGTGTTTACCCCCACAGTCCTGAGCTTTGGAATCTGAAATTAGGAGGGGTGTGTTGCAGCCCACCATAGGGTTTTTTTTTCTTTCACAGCTGTGTATGTTGTATGCCTTGGAGAGTATTATAAGGTATGTGTGAGCATGCAGTACTGGAGGGCTGCACTGGGCTGAGGAAGCCAAGCCTGGTGCAGGCTCCACCATGCTGCCTAAGGACAGAACTAAATGTCCATAGAAGGACACCCATCATTTGCCTCGGGAACAGCTGGTTTATCCATTCCAAGAGAGGCCAGGACTGAGCTAATGTACGTGCAGTGTGGATGATCCCATGACAGGACTCAAGAGAAAAGCTGGGAGCTAAGTTATTCACAGTATAGACATGGTCTCCAACGTCCTGTCCTGTAGTGTGGAGAGACCTTACCCAGAATCACACCAGCCCTGTCCTACAGCTGGTGTGTAAGATACACAGAGTTCACAGCCAAAGCAGCAGTCTATTCTCCTCTTTAGGTTTCAGAGTCTTTTGAAATGCCTCCTAATATTGAAAACTAATTTTTGTTTTTCTCTTGCCTCTGGTGTTGCCTTGGGTGCTGTTAGGGTAGGGCTTCAGTCTGTTCCCAGCACAGGATAGTTATTAGCACTTATACTGATGTAGACTGGTTGAGTGAACATCATTCCACCATCCAGGGGGTAACAAGAACATAATGCTGCCCTAGATCACGATTTTCCCACTGTACTCCTCTTCCAGGTAAGCTGTATGCTAAAGTGCCCTCTGCACAGATGACGTTCTGCACAGTGTTTGGGAGGCGTTGAGTCCAGTCAGCCCACACACACATGCACAGCTTTCTGAACTACGCCAGCACTGAACAGACCTCTTCCATCCATCAGCCCCTGGTATTTATTTTCATCTGTTAAAAAAAAATAAAAAAACCAAGCCTGAAGGCTCCCAGGAAGACCCTGGAATTGAGATCCAGACTTTGCTCAAAGGGAGTAAAAGTCATGGGTATTTATGTAAACGTGTACAGTTTTGTGCAGGGGGAAAACATTTTAAGCAAGCCCAAATCATCAAATATACAGCAGATTTTTACTGTATCTTTAATGTTTAACTCTACATCCATGTTCAGGCTGGCTGGTATGTTTTGTAACCATATGGAGATGCCATATTTTTGTCCTGGAGTAAAAAACATGGCATCAGTAAAATGTCGTACTTCAGTAAAAAAAAGTCTTGAAAGAATAGTCTGGTCTACCTGTAATGAATACAGAGGGAAACTTAACAGGCTTTATCAGTGAAGAAGAGATGGAAACTGTGGAATGCTGCTGGATGGACGTCCTTCTTCCATTTAGAACTGGGCTCTCAATGGCAGGTTTGAATCACTTCCAAATTCTTCCTGAGCAAGTGTAAAAGGCACCCTCCAATATTAACTCCAACCAGTGTCTCCGATGGTTCCGTGTATCCATGATATTTCTCTTCCCACAAGTTTTTTTGCTTAAACCCTCCCTTTTGAAGAAAATGGAATTTTTGTGGATTGCTGAGTGTGCTGACGCACAGACCATTCATGGTCTGGGCTCTGACAGTGATGCCAGGCTGCCATACAAGGCTTAGAATGTGGACATGGACAACAGAAAACACAGCAATCTTTCACCACTGAGCAGCTAATTACCCACAATGTGTTGGGACACTTTGCAAGTACATATGGGGGCAGAACTGGCTTCTATAAGTAAACTGCATTAGTCTGTTTTTAAGTCCTGCATCCCAACTCTAAGAGTAGAAAGACAACGTCTTAGTCTTTTGCAGTTAAGGTCTAGCATAAACTGTGAATTACAAGACTGAATATCTCTTCCAGGGTAGATTAACAGTCTCTGACTCTACCCTTTTCCTTTAACTCAGATGGGGATTTGCAGCTGTGTAAACGAAATGAGAATTGCATCTATATCAGTGCCAAGAAAATGTGCTAAATATACAAATAGGCTGAACTGAATATGATTTAATCTTCAAAGCAGACACGTTTTGAAGGATTTTATTTCCTTTCCCTTCTAAAAGTCAAGCTCTTGCTGTGAGCCTTTATCTACAGAAATATACTTTCTGCAGGGACCCAAAACCCCTCCTTCCTTTGACTTAGGGAGTACCATGACCCACACTAGCTAAGGTAAGGAACAGCCTCTGTCGCAAGGCCCTAGAGTGGGGAAAGCTCAGAAGTTCAGAGGAAAGCACTGGGCAATTATATCCCCTACCTCTCTAAATACGTACCCAGGACTAGAAGCAGAGTCATAAACCAGATTCACTTCCAGCTAAGGAAAGACACTTATCAGGAGGCTGTAATGAGGTTCCCTCTGGTTGGTCATTATGGCAAAAAATATGGAAGAGGCACGAGACCACATAGTGTTCATGAAGAGGTGCATACCCAGTGGTAAACTGATAGCTGCCTGCTATCAAACATTTATCTGAGGCTTGATAGCAAAATGAAAATCCACCTGGGTGGGATGAGAGGAGGAAATCCCTTCAGTGGGTGGCAGAATGTGAAGGGATATTGCAGTTTTGGAAGTGGACCCATAATCAAAACCTTTGCAAGACAGTATTTCTCAGATGGAGGAAGGCTTAGGAAAAGGTGTCATCCACCCAGCCTGGATTAGCTCTGTCATGAGGATGCCTGTTTCTCTGCACTACAGTGCTTTGCTTTCCAGAAGCCAGAGATGCCACAGCTCAGTCAGCCATGTGCTCATGGCCTTTGCAGAGACACATCAGAGTTGGGCTCTAGGCCATTCTGGCAGTGTTGGTGGCTTTGGTTAAATCTGCCTGCTTATTAAGACGACATTTATCTTGAGCTCTGCCACCCCTGTCCACATGGATGGTGACTTTTAGCCGCTGTAGCTCTGCCAGACAGCTCTGCAGCTCTTGTGCTGAGACTCCAGTCAGCATCACAGCTGTCAGTCAACTCCATCCCCTCCAAGGTGGAGGTGTTTCTGATGAGCTTAAAAGGATTTTGGAGCATAGTGCTGCTTTTCAGAGAGTGGAGGGGAGCCTGATGGGTTCTGGGAAACATTTCTGTGTCTTTGATATCTAAAAAAGATTTTCATTTGGGAACGTCCCCATTTTGTTTTACTGTTGCTAAAAACGCACAAGGAATTTCTGCTGACAGAATCATCTGGGGCCCACCAAAGTTGCTCCCATTGCTGAGAGTTTCCTGTAAGTGTGCAGATAGATGCATATGTAGGTGCAGCACAATGAGTAAGACTGGGAGCGAAGCAGGGAAGGTTATATCCACATGCAGTGATAACACACACTGGGGAGGTGGGATGAGCAGGCAGGAGAGGCCTGTCACCCTCCTACTAAAGCAAATGGGAGTCCCAGCCCACCCAGGAAATAGAATTTAGGGGTGTTTCTGCCATGTGTGTGTTTGTTCAGGGATTGTTTCACATCAGGTCGTCTAATGAGAGGGATCTACCTCTCCTTTCAGTAGACCGGGGCACTTGCCCTCAGTAGGCTGACCTGGGAAGACTGGGCTGCAGACCTATGGGAAGGCAGTCACTTACTGTGGGCTGCCCAGACCCTGGCATGAGCAGGACATCCAGCTGGAGAGACCAAATGTCTGTTGTTTATGGGAAAGGAAAAAAAAGAAGCAAGAAAAGAGGTTAACGCTGCTTACTCTTGATAAAGCTTTTAGCTGCAAAATGTCACATTCTTCAAAACCCAATCAGCCAGTCATGCTCTAGGCTTCAACAGCTGTAACTTTAATTGGACTAAGAAAATTAGTTGATCTGCAGCATGGAAACACAAAACACAGCAAAAAAACCCCTTATTGAGTTTGCATAGTGGGAGGGTTTGCTCTACCTGGCAGTTGACTGTCCCCACTTCATTGCCAGTGTGGCCTTTCCTGCCTCCCCCAGATGACAGAGCTGACTCTGAACTCTGCCTCCAAAATGCTCAAGCTCCTAAGATGCAGCAACCACACCAAGCTACCCCATAAAGAAAAGCAGTTTTGCTTACTGCTATCCATCAGCCTGCAAGCAGTGGAACAACCAGTTCACACAGATGATTAGAATTCCTGCTGCTGGAACAGTGTGAGTCCAGCCTCTTGAGGGAGGCAAATGTTGACTGACATCTTCCCCATCTTCCCACCCTCACTATGATGCTGCCTCCTTCCCTGGGAGAAGGGCATGCTCCCCTTTGTCCATGTGTCACAGCATCATACATCACCTTTCATCTTCCTGCAATATTCATCCAGTGACACCAACAAGAATAGCTCCAGACCTCATGACAAGGAAGGAGTTACGCAGGGTTAGATTTTAGAAACAAAGATAATTCTTCCAAGAGACAGTCAGATGGGCAGCTTCCCATTTTAAGATGTGCATTCCTTATTTATTTATCTGCACTGCCTCCCAATTGTCTACGTAATAGCAGACTAGACCTGGATTTCTGTTTGTCAGAGTTCCCTGGAGTGCTGTCTGAAGGATGAGATTTGCTGCAGCCTGCCCTGGTAGGAACAGGGTTGTTCATGAAAGGCAGGGCTGTACATGCTGCTTGGGATATTTAGGGGTAAGAAAGGATGGTATTCATTGTGATGGTGTGTTCTTGCAGAGTTGTAGAGATGGAAAAGGATCTGAGATGGAAACTCCTTGTCAGAAGGGGATTGTTCCCTACAGGGCACTTCCCAGCATCTGAGTTGGTTGAGTTATACAAGCAACAAAAAGCAATGTGGCTTTCATCAATTCCCCTGGAGATTAGTCCAAAGCCATCCAGATCCCAGCATTCAGAGACTGTCATGGCATTGGACTAAATGCCATGCTCCTCAAGTCATGCCAAACAGTTCTCTCTTTTCCTTGATGTCTGAATCCTTGAGGTGTTTGTAGACGATGGTTATATTCTCAATTAATCTCCCTGTTTAAGGCATCTCCCATGTGCAAAAGGCTTACCACTTACAGAAGGATAGATGCACAGCTGCTCTCTCTTTCAACCAAGGGGTAGTTTTCGTCAGACAAAGAAACTGTTAATGCAGCTGGGGATTTTTGACATGGTCCTGTATGTTTACTAAGGAGATATGAAATCCTGCTTCTGTACACACAGGCATCAAATGGGTAGGGAGAGTTTCTTTTCTCTTGGGTCCTAAAATCTGTTAAAGAGCATATAGCACAGAGGCCTCTTTCTCCAGGCTCTCTTTGAGGACATTCTCTTTTCCAAATGTTGCTGCCTGTTTTTCACAGGCACCTGGACCTACACGGAACAGTACTAGGAAAAAACCTTTCATCTGCCTTTAATTTCAGCAGAAAAACTTATCTATATTTGGGGTAGCAGATCTTCTTGGTTTAGTTTCTCACTTCACAAAGGAGCTTATCTATTATCTTATAGGAAAGGCTTTATGGGTATCTCATACATAAAGCTGCATATTTCCTTGATTTGCTGAAGTATTACGAAGATCATCATTGTATCAACATGAGCATCTCAAGAAGACAAGATGTCAGAGAGAAGAAATGAAAGCCATTGTCCCAGGGTCCATGAGAGAGCATCAAGGCCATCCCCGCTTTCAGCAGGACCAATTTTTTTTTCAAAATGGAGTAGTCATACAAGAACTTTGGGTCCTCAACTCCTGAATCATCAGGGATGTGATGGTTAGGACACGTCCCAGAGGTCTGGGTTTAGTCTGTGCTCTAAATAAGGCAAAATAAGGATGTCAAAAGCAGGTTTCTCCCTTTACAGATCTATGTGTTGGATTCTGGCAGGGTGTGACAGAGAGAAGAGCGAGATGTGGCCCACTGGGAGAAGAGGGTGATCTAAGCTGGACTTCAGGCAAGGAGTCACAGGACACTCCAGTATTCCCTAGGATCTTTCTCATAAAGGACCACACTCAAGCTCATTGTTCCAAAAGATGTTTAGCCAGAGTCACATAAATAGTAGGTATTGCCCTTCAAGGCTGTGACAGAAACCAATGCAGTCCAAACTGCCTGTGTTTAGTTTTCTGGCTAACATACATGGTCTGCGTAGCCAGTGTGTCCACTTCACTATGCAGCTATCCATCTTCCTGGAGTTTCGTAATAATATCCATCTGTTCTTTAGCTTGCTTACAAGAAAAGATCGTGGGGTTACAGTGGTACCAATTAGCACATCTTGTTGAGATTGTGTTTAAAAATATTCACTGCCCATCTGTGTGGAGAGAAAAATCCATTTCTGTTAACGAGGTTGTTTTCTTTCTGACGCTTGCTGCCTGAAGTACCCAGCCTGGTACGATGAGTGTTGGGAGAAGGGGAGAGCTTTACAGCAAGTGGACCAGTGCCTGACTTTGAATGGAACTGACCAGCATCAATGCTGCAGAGTGAAAGTAAAGTTTTGGGTGCAGGAAAGTGGCAGAAGAGCACAAAGGAGGGAAAATGTTCGTAATGTTTCCCCTCTTCATCTCCAAATCCCACTGGATACAAAGCCTGCAATGGTATGATGCTACACTTGGGATACACTAACAGGACTCTGTTACGTGCATGCTCACTTGCATCTTTCTGGCCAAAGAAGGACCACCAAGGGTGGTTTAGCAGAGCACAGGCATTGCACTGGCCACAAACTGAGATCTGCTTGTCTTACAGAGGTCCTTAAAAGTCTCATGTCAAGAGTGCCAGCCATTCCCCACAGCCACTAACTCCAAATCCATCGTGCTTGGGCGCTGTATCCGTAATCGTCTTTTAATCTCCCTGAAAATGGCAGACAACAGAAGGCAGCAGAAATGTGAAAGAATTTGGCTGTCCTCTCATTTGAGAGTGGCTTTGGTCATCAGGACAAATTCAAGAAAATGGCTGGCATGGAGTGCTTGTAAATCCCTGCATGAGCTGAGAGACTGAGGGGGTAGACACTGGGGAGGAGAACAATGAGCAGCTCTCCAGCCTCCCTCTGCCACCCCCAGAAAGGTGCCCCCTCCAAGAGCCTCTCAGCCCATTTTTAAATTTATCCCCTGTTGACTTCCTTCTCAGAGTTGACACTTTCCTCCAGCAGCAATGAAGTGCTGTGAAAAGCACCCTGTCTCCCACAGCTCCTTCAAATACCTGGGATTTGGCTCCCTAACCATGTCTGTAGGCTGGGTTAGGCTTGCTGCTGGTGTCAGGGCAGGGAGGAATGTGAAGCAGCCACGACTATGGAGACGCTTGAGAGAAACAGCAGGAAGCAAATCATGCTTGGCTGTGCAGTTCATGTATGCTGGCCAGAAAACTAAATGTAAGCTTGGCCTACATTACGCATTGGTCTCTGTCACAGCCTGAAAGGCCAATACACCCTCTAGATAACTGGACTACTGTGGCAGATTGCCTCTCAGGACAGATAGTGGTCGGCGAGGAAGGTGGATGCTGTCTGTGTCTAGTAGCAAGGTCTGATAGTTTGAATAAAGCTGAGGGATGTCTCCATCACCACATGCAGATGCAGATGATGTTCCAGGACCTCACTGCACTATAGCTATGGGACAGTTAGGGAATGAAAATCCTTTAGCCTAAACAAAGGTTGAATACTGTGCTGTAACATATCCCTTGGCTATTTATGACTTTGTGCGACCTCAGTGGAGTTTGGACTGACATGCTGCAGTCTTAGGTGTGCTTAGCTTCCTTCAGCAATAACCAAATGGGAGGTGACAGTACCTGACATTTCATTCTTATGGCTACCTGCAATTTTCTTCTTAGTATCACAACCTGGGGTTGATCAAAAAGGGAGCATGAAGAGAGTTTAGAGACCCAAGCCACCAAATGTGAATATCTTTCAGTGTAGGATGGCTTGCATGTTAGCTTGCCCAGGTGCTGGTGAACAGATGGTAACTTTCTTCCTAATTGTGAGCCCAGTGAGGCTTGGCTTCCTCTGGACAGGCTGTAGCAGGAGCAGCATTCTCCTCTGGAGGTGATGGCACAAGGTAGGACCTCCCTTCCTTTTGAAAATACATCTTCATGAGTCCTATGTGACACACACAGACCAGCTGTGAGACAAGCATCGGGGCAGGGGGGCTTTAAGAGCTGTTAAAAGACATTCAAGGCAGGTTGTGTACCTTTTCCCTTTCCATAAGTACATCCACCTTCAGAACAGCTGTGATGAGCTTGCCAGCTCTCTCCATCACCTTCTCTTGCTTCCTACTGTCCAGAGAATGAGAAATGCCTGGAAGTACCCCAAAAGAATGTGTATGCATTCATTTTGCTCCAGCAACCCATATATAAATGCCCCAAAGCTCAGTGTCTGTAGTGCTGGAAAGCTGCACCCTTGCTAGAGATGATTTCTGTAAAGGCAAAAGCTGTCCAGCCACAGAACAGGTAGTGAATTGTCTAAGCTTTCCCCAACCAAACGCTCCTCACCCCCCCTGGTGACCATGCTTAAAGAAGCTCGGCCAGGTTCACTGAGAAACGTAGCAGGGCACATTTGACAGGCCAAGGCACTGATGGGTATCAAAACATTAATATCTGGGCAGCCAAGGCTTGTTGCTTGTGTGGTGGCTATGTAGGAAGTCCTAGCACCTCCAACCAGGTGTTAATGGGACACTGAAGGTGTTTGTAGCTATGTCAATATGCCCCGCCAAGCATTTTGAAGCATGAGTCACCTCTTCCCGAATCATGAGACTGGCTTGCAACTTATTAATATTTATTTTCTGACTGAAAATAGGAATAAACTGCCTTTACTTCCAAACCTTTGAATCTGTAGGGTTAATTCAAATTCTGCTTACCAAATTTTCTCTGCAGACGTGAAAACCTTGGTTTGTTGTCTTTGTGTTGCTTTCCCTGCTTTAAAATAAAAATAAAACTGAGAATTTTATTTTTTTTTCTCTCAGCACACAGATCCAAATCTGGGAGGACTTGAATCTCATCAGCTGTTAGGAGATTTACTGTAAAACCACAAGGATTTGCAGTGATTATTGAGCAGCCATATGCTTGGCTCATGCAGTGGCCTTTTGCACCTCTGACCAAGCTGCCTATCTGTCCACTTTAAAGCTCTCCCTGCTGGCAAGAGTTTACATTAGCTCAGATAGAGCAAGGACATCAGATTTATTCTCTATTTACCCTTTTCAGTAGTCTCAAAATTTGTCTAGCATGACAGACACACTTGCTAGTGGTGTCTAAAAACCTCATAACTAAGGATGCAATGAGCCAAGATGAAAGCAGATCCCAAATCAACCCCATGAACTGCTATGTGCTGGAAGAACCTATTGGAAATTCATTCTGAAAAAACAAAACAAAACAAAACACTTGGCTTCTCTTCACCTTTCCCTTTTGCTTATAGAGGGAGGACAAACATCTGCTTACCTTTCACCTGTAAATGCTTAGTGCCTAAAACCTCCATGCTTCCCACTACAATGAGAGCAAAAAAGCTGTCATGCACCCTCTCCATCTTGTCTTTGGAGCTTCAGGATTGTGTTTCTGTGGTTCAGGCCTGGAACACAAGGTTGTGTACCGCTGAGTTTGTCGAAACCCACCAAGGGCCACAGCATAGTCATGAGGGGATCATAAGTCCTATTTTTAGTGGTGTGCCGCGTACCTGAATCATTCTTGTTTAGCTGCTGGTGGTGGGCAAAAATACTGAGCCAGTAACCTTTCTCGGGACATGCTCTGGTGGGTGATGGATGGAGTGAAGGGTGTTTTGGAGGCTGCTGCAGTTGATCAAAAGCTTGTGAAGCCTCCGGAAGGCAATGCAAGGCAAGGGAGAGGCTTTGAGGGAAGCACAAAGCTCTGGCAGATCGCTGATTTCTGTTTAACTACCAAGGATGCAAGGCGTGGGCTGACGAAGCTTTGCATATGTGAGAGGAGGGGAGTGCCCTTTCCCCCCTTCCCAACCTGCCTGAGGTTGCATAAGCCTTGACAGTGCAGAGTTTGAGGTTGCTATGCCAACTTATGTCCCTAATTCCTCCCATCCATCTCCCCTTCTGAACAATGCCATGGGCTGGAAGGAGGAGCAGCCCACCCTGAAAGGATCCATCAGTGGCAAAGGATTTGCCCCATCAGTGGCACAAGCTGGAGGACTCTGAGAGGTGTGTGGATCCATGGCCCACGTGACACTGACAAGGGACTGGTTTGCAGCATTTCTGCTTCATTATCCTGAGTGCTTGACCTTTGCCACTGAATTTGATTTCAAGTCCTCACTGACAGCACTGAGCCTGTGCTGTCACTCATCAAAGGAATCACAGGTGCAGCATGAATCTGTGTGCCTGGTTTCCTTCCTGTGGCATTAAAATAGCGAAAAGTGCCTTTCAAAAACACTGAGAAGGAGGAATCACTATTTCCAGGTGCTTACATAAACTGTCTTCAAGTGTAGACATGGAAAAAATTGAACTCCTTATGTTCCTTCTCCAAATCCCTCCCTTAAGAAGGGCACTATATAGAATTAGGTTGTATGGTAAAAGTGTCAGATCCTTGAGACAGAAAAAAAATGCGGTGTGGCTTAGGTTTGTACCACATGGAAGAGGCTGGCAGATGAAGCAGCTCCTTTTGCATCCCAGACTAATTATCAATGATTTCCAGCACAAATTCTTACGGTTATCCCCTTCCCTTTCTTTGTTCAACCTGCCACATAAATCACAGACCCTTTTCCTCTACGCTCCAGCACTGTCAAGAGTGGAACTCCTGATGGGTTAGTTCTCCAGTAATTAAATTTGCCCCTCTGTTCATTTCACAGATGCAGTTGCCCTCTGCTTCGAAGCAAAGTGCAGGTCAGAGGCAATGGGAACCATTAATAATCTGGTAGTCTCATCAGGTGCTGAAGGTGGAAAGTTTCTTGTTAATTGGATTGTTGTGAGATTATTTGAAGAGGAACAAGGTCCCCTGCACAGAGGGAGGCTGGGAGCGTACAGGGCGATGGAGAAAGTAATGGCTAAATTTATACTCCTGTACACGTTCTCCAAGTCTTCAGCCAGAACAAACACATAGAAAACGCCTTGGATCTGATTTCCTTTGACTCAGCAGCTTGCTTAGTCATTTAAACCAGAGTAAAAGCCACTTTGATAAGTTCTCATGTCAGAACGGTAGCTTTTTACATTGCTAGAACTGGTCTGCCAGGCTAGCACAGCCTGCAGCCTGAGCAGAGGAAACAGGCTTGCGGCAAGGAAAGGCTGGTGATGTTCTGTGGCTTCTGCTGGGCAGGGCATCGGGGTGGAGTCTCAAGGTGGATCCCCCAGCCTTGAAATCTTGCCCCCGAGGAGGCAGGCAGCGGCACTGCTGGCTCCACACAAACAAGAACTGCTTGTAGCTGTCACTGAAAAATCTGGATTTTCCCAATTCCAGATCGTCAGAGAGATTTGCAGGCAGAGGAAGCAGGCTGGTTCAGGAAAATTCTCCAATCTCACATTAACTAAAGGGACTCATTCAAATTTGGTCAGTAAATATGTGCAAATATGGAAGCTTTTGTCATAGCTCTCATTTTTTTAGTTAAAAAATAAGGTGCTATTTCCCCTGCAGAGAAAAACCTGACCTTGCAGCACCCTGAGAGCTTCTTTCCTATTACCTAGTTTGTTCTAATCTTGCAGTTTTTAAGCCTGTTTCCTGATTTTGAGGACCCGATGTATATTTGTGGAGAGATTGTGGCAGGCAACACTGCCTTTTGAAAACTGGGCCAAAGCTGTTTTGTGCTCTGGTTCCTTTTAAGGACACAGCCGAGGTTATCGACATGTCCATTAACTATACTTCCCTGATGGTTTTGGTACTCTGAAGCGAGCATTTGTTATACACACATCTCTGTGTGCTGTGTCACCCCCTGGCCTGATGCCTAGGACAGGGGATGGGGAGATGAGGACTCTTATTTCCATCCCAGCAGCCTTGAAGCTATTATTTGCACGGCCCTTTGCACATGGATACAACTCAATCTGCTCGTGTTTTGAACTGCCCAAAAGCTATATAATCTCTCCAAAGGACCGATTAACTCATGCTTAACAGCTCATTAGTGAAGGCAGTTTTCAGTTAGTTTGGAGTGTGGGCAGAGGCAGCTCATGTCTGGAGACACCCTGAGTCACCTGGGAGTAACTGCTTAAAACCTGCATGCACATTCAGTTCCTCCATTTGTAAGCAGATAAAATATTGATGTTCCTGCTCCATAGGAAGGACTAAGCCTATCTTTCTACATATTTGCAGAACGTGTGGAGATATGAGCAAAAAAGTTACGCTAAGAGTACATAGTATTACCATTATTATTAAAATGGGTTTCACTTTGGGTCTTGAGTACATGATTGCAGTCCTCTGAGAGGGGGAAACAGAACAAGAACAAAAAGATATATAAAAGAACAATCTGTCATTCTCACCTGTTCTTCCATCTGGAATGATTCTTATTCACTGGCTTCCCTTGAATATAAGTAAATGTGTAGAACATCTCTCAAATCAAAAGAATCGGGCATTTTTAAATCCTAAAAAAATTTCTTGTTTTCTTAATGAAAGGAACAGAACATAACAACAAAACAAAACAAAAAAAAGAACCAGAAAAAAAAAAAAGAGAGAAAAAAAAAAAGAACAAATGCTGTAATTGCCCAGGTTCTAGCATAGGACTGGTCATTTAGCTAGAGGAGGGCACAAAACCAATTAACCCAGTACGAGGACACAGTATCCTGATTCACACTGATCATCACCATATTGCTGTTGTTCTCCTTGCAAATAACCACAGTGAAACCAAGTGCCAAATAAAACCTGCACAGAATCATGCTGATGTAGAGCCAGAGCCACAGTGAAGCTTCGGAGTGGCAACCGAAGAAGATCACTTAGCACTAGACATCTTCAGTGCTCAGGCTCCGGTTCCAGGAAGACAACCAAAGGAATCGCCTGAGCAATCAGCTCGAGGTAGCACAGTCCACCCACACGGCTTTGGGTAGCAGCAGTGGATTTAGAGAAGCCTGTCGTCCAGGCATAAAAAGACAATAGTTTTGGCAGAATTGTGCTGGAAGGACATATCTGTAACCAGTCAGGTTTTACAGGTGAATTAGCCCCTGTTTTCTGGAAGCACAGGTGTTGATGAAAGGTGTTTGTGGAGCATGAATAAATGTGAGAAACCAGATCCTTAGAGAAGCAATGTGTTTGCACTCAACAGCTTGCAAGGCAAGGAGGGCCTCTGAATGGGAGTGCTTATATGGACCCAGCTAATCCCACACAGAGTGGCCAGACCCAGAATTGTAATTGCCATTTCTTAATGGAAACCAGAACAGAATAGCTGGTCACAGGTACCATCGTGTATGCTGCAGAGAGTTCTGGCTTGTCAATCTCTTTTTCATGCATTTTTATGCACATCCTCTTTTTTCTATGCCAGTTGTCTTTGTTTTCATCTGTATCTAATGAGCCTTCATTGTGCTTTTGATAAGAGTTTTTTCTGTGAAGACTTACAGGGCTCTCCTCCCCTGTCCTCTTGACCTTCTCCCAATTCCTCCTTCCCCTCTGCTCTCCTTAGTGGTTCATATTCCCATTGCAGGTAAAAATCTTCAAGAGCCAACTATCAGCCCTGGTAAGAGGGTCAGAATAGATGGTAAAAGAGAACAAGTAAGGACATATCCTGGGCACCATATTTGGCTTTATTCTCCCAAGTATTACTGTTCTCACTCATAACTGGTGATCATTACTTATTTTTCCTAGTCACTCTAACACCCCTGGAGAGCCCTTCACTGAGTTTAAATGCTCAGGGGGTATAGGTAATGCAAGGGTAGTAATACTCGCAGCTGCTCTTCTCTTTTCTTGCTTT
Organism: Actenoides lindsayi; assembly: GCA_025331215.1. Lineage (NCBI taxonomy): Eukaryota > Metazoa > Chordata > Aves > Coraciiformes > Alcedinidae > Actenoides > Actenoides lindsayi. The sequence goes on along the minus strand of WTSP01015633.1, from coordinate 27,762 downwards.
TCAGAATGTGACTTGGTACCTGCAGTTTACTGACTCTGGAAGACTAACTTCTCAGCTCTGCTTGAAGGGAGGGGCACCAAGCAGCAGAATTGAATGTAGGAGGGAAGAAAGGTGAGGGGGTGGAAATATGAGCCTGCTTTACTGAATAATGAGGGGAGTCAAAATGAATCTGGAAAGAGAGAGAAAAGCTGGTTTAAATATTTAATCTCTGTTGCATTTGCTTTTGAAGAGGAGACAAAAGCCTTGGAACATCTTTTGTCTTTAACTAATTCTGACCAGAGCTGAGCAGCATGTAATCGTCACTTCTATCATTTGCCTTAAGGTGGAGAGAAACAGATTGGTCCTGCTGTATCAGCCCATCAGTCTCTGTCTCCAGTTGTGGCTGCTACCTGGAGCCGAAGAAGGTATAAATTACAGTAACACTTCTGCCCCATGAGCCCACAGTGCCCCAGATCCTTGTGCAGGGGTGGTCAGTGTGTGTGCTGCCTGGGAGATTCACCTTTCTTCAGAGAGGAGGAAGCTGCTTTCAGAGGTCTAAGGATCCTGCTCATGTGCCCCATCATAGACCAAGTCACTTTACTTTAGGTCTTCACCACCATTTGGAGACAAGGGGTTAGCACAACACACAACAGTAGTATTTTCCCATTTTCTCTCCCCATTCCTCTGTACATCTTTTTACCCATCCTCTCCCTGCAACATTTCTCTTCCTTTACCCTTGACTTCCCCTCTCAAGTCCTCCCTCTCTGCTCATTCATAGTCTAGGCAAAGCCGAAATAAGCACAGCTGTCTTGTCTACTGGCCACAGCTGCACCATCTACAGCACCTTCCGCAGCTGAGGCAGCCCCAAGGATGAGCTGGCAGGACCCACATGCCAGCCTCAAAGAAGACAGTTATATGAGCTGATGAGCTGCTGCATAGACAAGGTCATTTGCTTTCAGTTAGTCCTGTATAAACTATGTTGTTCAGCTGATATGGCACATCTGCTACATGTTTTGTTTCTCTTGTCTCCCACACTGGACACACAGACTTGAGGATCGTACCACCAGCCAAGGCCACTGTCACCCATCAAGGCAGGCATAGCCACCTATAGTGGTGGTGGTTCTCTGCGGCCATAGCCTGTCAACCTCTGAGACAGACTTAGCCAGATGAAAACCTCATTTAGGCTTTCTTTACAGACTGGAGGAGTAGGAGGGAGAAATGTCTCCAGAGAGTAATTCATTGTAAGCCTGGCTTTGAAACTGGTAAATATCTGTAAGCTCCAAGAAAGGCTGATGGTCTCTGACTAACCAGAGAAAACTGCTGAGACTGTGAACTTTTTCTCTTGGCAGTGGCTTTGTCCCTCTGATCCAGTTATTCTTTTTAAAACCCTAAATGCAAAGAGGTGCTGCCATACCTGCTTCTCAGATACGGACAAATTTAATGTGAGTTCTCCACCAGATGTCTTTGGTAAAGCAGGGATTTCTTGAGCTGTGCTCTCCTGAGCCCTGAGAGAAGGCATGAAAGCCTAGCCTTTTGTCAGATCCTGAACTGGAAGACCACCAGGAAACAATGAATTAAAAAAATATATAAAACAACCCAAGAAGCTACAGCAACATCCCTTGAGCCTCTAAAGGCTCATAGGTAACAATTATCTTTCAAACTTCAGAAGTAACGTGTTATTTTACTAGCTCTTTGCTAAGAGATCAAATAAAGCCAAGGTGCCTAGTCAAGTATGTCCCTTTTTTGTTTTTATATAATTCGAGGAACTCGATTGGCTACTTTAAATGCTAAAGAAGACAGCTGAGTAGGAGTTTGGGCTGGATGAATCCAGCTAGGCAAGAGTTTTGCATTTGGTTTACAAAAGAGCTTGAGTAGGCTGAGATTCCAGGCTGATGAGATGGTCTCCACAATGACTACACTTCTCTCTTTTTTGGCAGAGAACCCATACACTCCACATGTGAGCTATAGGGATGAAAGAAGAGTTTATTCTCTGTAGCACTATAGGTCTTGACTTCGCTGATTTTTGCAGGAACTTCTTCCATGGAAATGATACCAGGATGGTGGTTGCTCTGTTTGGATCTAAGATACACAGGTTGTTGACCAGACAGAAAAGATGGCAGCTTTTGGTGCAGGTTTGATCTGAACCGATGACTTAGGAATGGAAAGCATCACATTTCAAAAATTCGTCTGAGACATAATAATACTCCTCTACTTTTTGCCAAAAAGAAAAGATTCAGGAGATGACAAAGAAGTCCTGGTACTGTGGTCTAAAAAGAGTCGAGTTTGGGTCACAACACATTACTGGAAGCCAGCAATGACTTCATGGTGCTGTGCCAAGCTGTATTCTTCCTTGGTGCTGTGCCAAGCTGTGCTCTTCCTTCCCAAATTTAAAGTTGTCTGCAATAGGAGGAAGCCAGGAGCTGCTACTTCCCAATTCAATTAATGGTGTTTTGCCTTTTTGTTGGCTTGGGGGCTCGAAATTGATGTTAAGGCCTGACCTTAGTCGGAGCAGCTTCCTCTCACAGATGGTTACAGCAGGATGCGACTCATAGCCTATGTTGTGACCTTCAGAGTCCATTAGCACAGACGTACAGGCGTGTCAGACCATGTAACTGCAACAGTCATGGCACCCTCCAGGTGCCTGCAAGAAGGAGGGAAGCATTATTCTGATGGTGACAATAGGAATCTCCTTGTGCTTGAAGGAGAAGGAGGACAAAAAGCACAGCATCTCAGGAATTCCTCAAAAGCTGCAGGAATTGTTGGGGGGGGCTTGAAATCTGGACATGAAACAGAGAGGGTAGTTGGAGGATTCTTTGTGTTCAATGAAGAGTAAATTTGCTCAAAGAAAAAGAGGATTATGGGAGACCAGAAACTATGCTTGGATTTGGGAGATCATGCCTCCCTTCCATTTTCTTATTGTCAAAATATCTTGAAAATTTCACAGTGCTTCTCTTCCTCTTCCCTCCACCGATTAGGAGTTTTAGGTGGGAAATACTGAATACCTCATTTCACGTCTTTCAAAATAAATCTTTTTGACATATTTAAAAATAGACTTGGAGATCTAAACTATTACTTCAGCTCAAAAGGAGGAAAAAAATAGAGTCAGTAAACAGTGAAATAAACTGGAAGGACAGTATTTCACTTGAGGTTGAACAAACTCCTTGAATTCACCCTAATTTTTCTTTGTTTCTCTGACTCTCAGTCCTCCAGACTTTCCATTTGTTTGACTATTTTTACATTTTTATTACACAGGTCTAGTTTAGTTTTTCATTTACTTAAATATTAATGAAAGAGTAGCAGTTACACATCATCATTTCCTAATCAAACCAACTAGCATCCCTAACATAAAATCTTTGAAGGAACAGGAGACAGTATTCCATATGGCAAAAGAATCACAGGAATTATGGACAGAAAACCCCTCCTTGGGAAATGAGTCAGTCCACTTCTGTCTATCAGAAAAGATCAGCGCAGAAGTATAGGTCTTTTAGAAACAGCTTATGAATTTACAGCTTGCAAAGTAAGCGAAGGCTCTGCATCTCTCATACACGTACGCTAACTCATTCCCCCCACATGCATACATAGAGGTCTCTGGTGGAAAGACGGGGAATGTGCAGTCTGCAATGCATGTGAACTTTCAGTTTAGAGAAGAGGAGAAAAGAAAAGATTTTTTTTTCAATAGGCACAAAATCCCACCCCCTCAGCACCCCTCCTTCCCCTGTGTCTGACACTGACTTCAAGGGAGGAGTTGAGCCAATTATCTGGGAGTCCTACAGAAGGAAAATCTGCAATTTGCCAGTAGTTGTGAGAGAGATAGGGAGAAAGGCAGGGAGGGGAGTAGAAACACTTAATTGGGAAACATAAAGAAAAGATCCTTCTGTCCTAGAAAGAGAATATATTAAAGCAAATCTCAGACCAGAAGAAAAGAAGCTTGCGGGAGTCTTGTGGCAGGCAAGACCTGAGGAAATGTAGGTTCACCATAGATGACTTCCATGCCCCACTGATTTTTCCCCATAGGGTCTGAGGTGACGTAGAGGCAGTGTGGGCCAGCCGGATGCACCCAGGACCCTGCACGACTAGGTATCGCTCCCGAGACCCTTTCCCCCCAGCAGAGCCCACGAAGTGCAACTTGCAAGAAAAGCCAGGGGGAGTGGGAGAGACTCTGCCTCTCCTTCTCTCCAACTGACGCTGTGAGAAGAAGAGCTCATCTCACCAAAGGGAAAAGCTATCACTGGCTCTGAGACTCTTCTTTAACCCATGCTGGTCGCCTGATCAGTACTTACCACCCATGGGGAAACACCCTCTGGAGCACTGCTAAGTTTCCAGGAAATATTGGTGAAGAACTGAACCCAGAGCAAGTAACGTGGGATCCACAGAACAACTGCCTTTTACAGCAGCAGCTGCCTCTGATTAAAATTACCAGCTTCATCAGACTGCACCAAGACCCAGGACTGCTCCTCCAAGGAAAGAGAGGTAAGAAAGTAGCATGGAGTTTGGGATGAAAGTAGGAAACAAACATCCCCCAGGAATGATTGTGGTGTGCATGAAAATTACAGGGATATGAGCAGTTATTAACAAGTGACAGGTCTGTTATGCGTGGTACGGTTTGCATCTGCTTGTGTCATTTTTAGCTGGATTCAGTGAATTACATCAGGATAGCACACAGAGACACAAACAGTAGCTGAAGACAGTGGAGTGCAAGAGAGGTAGTTCTGAAGTCTATTCATGGATAGGGAGTGGTGGGGAGGGGAGCATACCCTCATGGAAGGATGGAAAACTAAAGTGTAAAAGCTCCAGGCAGGCTGAATGAAGAATGCCTTCCTTTGATACCTCTCTCCAGATGCTCAGGATCAAATCTGTCAGCACCTCACCGGAATTCAGACAGGTGCTCTTTGGAGCATGCAAAAGCAGGTGCATTGTCATTCACTCCGATGTCTGCCTATGAAACAAGCAGTGGTGGTTAACAGGTAGAAGACAACACAGGGAGTCAAAAGAAATGGGGTTTAATGTCAATTTTGGACAGCTGTTTCAGCTTTCTCTGAGCATGTGAGCCTTTCCCTTTATTAAGTGGCAATAACATCGCCTACATTTTTATGACATCTTTAAATCCTTGTGCTGTACCAATATAAAATACTAGCTAGCATCTAACAAGTTTCTAGCATCAAGCAAGTGCATAAAGCAGAAAGTACCACTGGGAATTAATCTATGCTTAAGCATTTAATAAACTGGAAGGGAAAGATGTAGATTAAAGCCAGCTGGAGGTTGTTTGTCTCCTCGTTCTCTTCTGATTGATTTTGCTTTATTTAGTACATGAACATGTGATCTCTTTCGGTTTCCTTTATTCTGCCTTTAATCTTTTCCAATGTATAAGTCCTTGTGTTTCCCCTCCACCCCTGGGTGTGAAGACTGAAGTTTCATTCCTTTTCTGAGGGGGAAATAAGACAGATTATCTTGAACTAGAGAAAAACTGGAGTGAGGGGATAAGAATAGAAAGCATAAAACACAAACATAAGCTCCCGGTTCAACAGCATGGTCTGAGTCAGATTTGCAGCAGAGGTGATAAGAAGAGTAGCAACTCTATGAATCAAAGTGCTGAAAAGCATTTTTTGACTTTGTATGAAATGAAATGAAATGCAGTCAGGAAAGCACAAGATTCCTCTTGACTGAATGCCTTGACAGGTGGAGCAAGGACATCATAAAGTGACTATTTAATACAGCAAAATCTGCATGTCCTCATACCCCTTCTTCCCCTTCTGCGTATCTACATCCTTGGGGCAAAGCACCCTGAAATGAGCATGTGTCTGCACATAGGATTTTGCTTTTCATGGGGTGGAAGACAGCGTAATTTAATGACCAGAGATGCAAGGGTGAGGAAAGGTGGGAAGAAGAAAGAGTTTTAAAGGTAGGAGTCGTGGAGTTTGTTCACGCTTCCCTTTTGTTTGACCTTAGGTGATCACTCAGCTTCCCTGTACCTTATTCTCCCCATCTCTGGGTATCTGTGGAAGCAATTCCTTCTTCAAGATGTTCAGCATACAGTGGCATTAACTGAGGTCCAAAGTAGTGGAATTCATTTCAAGGTGGAGGACAGAAGTGCCTCTTGCACTAAAGGTGTAAAAATAGCCCTGCAAGCAGCTACGGTGACACAGTCCACCTCCTTTGTGATGGGAGTTTCTCTAATCACCAGAAACTTGGTGGTTACCTGTCAGTCAGCAGTATAATTTGTAGGATTTGGGCCTGTAAAGCTGCTGGCCGGGGTCAGGCCTCACACTGTGCACATTATGTACAAGACACATGAGGCATTTGCTTGAAAAGCCTAACTACACTCCCTCTCAGATACTGCTGCACCAAGTTGTACAAAACTGATCTTCAGCAGGTGTAAACCAAGACAGTTCACTTGCCCTCATGCAGTTACACTGGTCCATCCCAGTCCAAAGAGCTGACTCTCATTTCTAAATACCGAACCTGAGCTATAGAGAAACTTACTGGTTTTTGCACAGAATCTATCTCCCTGCTTTTCTCTGTCAGCTAAATAAAGCCTGAGAGGGTAAAAGCATCCCAAAGCAGCTCTATCACCATTTGTCTGCCCATAGATGCAAGACAGTATCGACTGGCTATGTAGGAAAGGGCTGACACAGGGTATAAAGCAGTGTTGTTTCATAGACTGCATTTGGTATTTCTACACTGTTGGAAATGAGCCCTGTTCTAAATAAAACACAGTGTCCATTCCAAATACCAGGTGTGCTCCTTGCTGTCATTCCTGTGAGGCAATCCCAACAGCACCATAACTCTGCATGTGTGTGTCCATTCAAAGTTATGTTCTGCCATTACTGTCTGGCTCTAATGTCCTGCCCACTGAACTAAGTGTAAGTTACTCCTGAGGAAAGCACTGCATTTTCTTCTGTGCTTGAGATAGGGCTGAATGTGCTGTTGGTGTGCAGCAAACAATAGCAATAATAATAAATAATAGTGTTTTGCTGTTGCCTTGGGCTATAGCGCACTGCTTGTAATGATACTGGATCAGAATTTCAGAGACTTCTTTATTTAGCAGTGACCGTATCTTCACTGCTCGTTGGTGTTCAGCAAATGTTAAACAGAGTAGAAGATTTTAAGCTTTTGACTGAGATAAGTGTCAGCTACATAAAAGCTTGGGAGATAAAATTCACTTGAGGGAAAGATAGGAATCCAGATCTGGACCCAGAAACAATCTTTTAGTGTACATAAAGTACTCACATTATAATATTAAATAAACAATCCATAAGTTAAATAAACGTCACAGTGGGAACTTGGTTATTCTTTAATAAGATCCTAGTAACCAAAATAAACGCTATCAAAAATGTCCCTTCTTTGCTTTAATGGTTAGCTTCCCCCCTGCAGGGGTTATATTTTTCCTTTTGGCACATAATTCTTTTGAACTGGTATATGAAAAATGTCCAAGCAACCCTCTTCTTTTTCCATCAAAGTTTTCCGCATGTGAGTGCCATGTCAAAATGCGATCTCCAAGGCCTTGAGAGTCATTTTAGTTGTCAGGGGTTGGAAAGCTTGTCTAATAGCTGTTTAAGATGGCTGTCCTTCATCTTTTCTTGTGCTTGTCCTTCGCACCCACGAAGACTGTGGCACCCACAACAGCTGTGTGTATAAAGACTGAAGCTCCTATGAAATCTACATTTCTGCAGTTCCATCCATTGCCAGCCATCCTGCTGCAATGCTGATAGTTTGTTGGTAGGGAGTTCCCACACTGCCAGTCCAAACAGCAAGATTAAAATCCGGTTTCTAAAAGGTCACTGAAGGCACAGATCTTTGAATTTATCATCAGCCAGTGCTGTTTTATGTCTCAAACTCCCTGCATCGGCAATGAGGGTTGTATGGGACCAGCTATTTAAAGTTACTGAGATGTCTAGCTTCCACTGATGTCAAACATGAATCTTGTTTCTGTCTGACTTTTGGTTGATCTCAGAAAATTAGTATTATACACAGCTTCTATTTAGGCAACCAAATGAAATAACCTAGGTCATAATGGCAGCTACAGTGGATGCAGTTTCTTGGGAAATCTGACCTCTGTGTTTATGTATTTAAATGAGAACCAAACTCTACTGAAAAATCTGGTAATGCCTAAGTGACGCAGATGGTGGGAAGGAACGTGGTGTCTAAGCTGAAGCAGCAGTTTGCTGATAAAATTAGCCCTTAATGTTTAAGTGAAATAGTAAATTACAATTCAAACACATGCTATTGTCAGTGTAAATGTCTTCAATTTTATATGACTTTAAAAGAAATGAAAGAACACAACAACAGCAACAACAACAAAACCACACACACACACAAAGCACTGCCTGGCAATCAGACTGAAAACATTAAGCATTTCCAGTGAAATGATTTCTGTATGGAGCATTGATCCACTAACCAGGACTGTGCTCTAGAGCTCTCTTTGACAAGTTTGTGGTAAGGAGCTGCTTTACTCCATCCTCCTTTTAGTTTCTGGTCTTTCCTCCAACTCTGCTATTTCCTGTTTCAGGACCAAGCAATGATGAAGACTATGTCTGGTGGGAACTGCACCCTGAATGTACCAGCCAAGAACTCGTACCGCATGGTAGTGCTGGGAGCCTCCAGGGTGGGAAAAAGCTCCATCGTCTCACGCTTTCTCAATGGCCGGTTTGAGGACCAGTATACTCCCACCATTGAGGATTTTCATCGCAAGGTCTACAACATCCGGGGAGACATGTATCAGCTGGACATCCTGGACACCTCTGGGAATCACCCTTTCCCTGCTATGAGGAGGCTTTCCATCCTGACAGGTGAGAAAGTGGGGGGAAGTTTGCATGGGAAACCAGGGGTGAATGAACTTAAGTATAGATATTAGCTTGAAATGGTAGCCTGGAGATGACTGTTTCCTGGGAGGCAGCTAAAGGGACTACCTGATTTTGTTGCAAAATCCATTGGCCTAGAGAGACTTTTCCTGCCCAGGATGCTCAAAGCACTATAGGGAGTGCATTAGCCCCAGAGGAGAAGTCTACTGAGTGAAGGTCTGAAATTGAGATTTTTGCTCTAGTTTATTTCCCTCCTGCTCCATATTTTTTATTGTAGTCACAAATAAATGGCTGAATAAAATCTCATGGGCATAAAAAAGCAGCAAGGGACAAAATAAGCATGTTTTTATACTACACAAGCAGTGAAAAACAAGTATAAAATTCACAGGAAGGGAATTCCAAGCAACAAAATTTATTTTTTTTTTTTATTTCCTAAAATTTCCAGCTTGATTCCCTTGATTTGATATTCCAGTAAAAGGATAGCTCTGCTTTTACTCTTTCTCCTTAGTCTATGGTTAATGAAATGCATAAAAGGGGAAAAAAAATAAAAATGAAAAAAATGGTGGGCTCATTTTGTACGTTCGCATTGCCAAGCTGTTCCTGTTGTGAGCTGAGATGTATTCTTTAATTGCTAAAGAGACACTGGAGATATACTCAGCCACAGCTCAACCCCTTTCTGGCTTTGCTATCTACCATTCTAACTACCCAGTGAAACACGACATTCACATCTGACTGGGCTTGTGTCCACATTCAGTGACATCCTAGGGCCGGTTTCTGGGATGCAGATGTGAGCTTTTGTCCCTGAAAGTTCCCTTAGCATGCTCCACATGAATGTCATTCAACAGGCAGTGATTTGTGTTATTTTGTATTTGCAGAAGGAATTGTAAGTCAGGAAATGTCAAAAGGAAATGCCAGGGAATCTGTGTCGTTTATGTATTTCTTTTTTTCCATGGTCTGTTTCTCTTGAGCAAATTACATGACAGCAGAGCACTGCACATTGGGAAACCTCTTATTCCTGACTTAGGCGGTCAGGACTGACTAGCTGTAAATCTTCAGTTCAGGTGTTGCTTCATGTATCGTGTAATCGGAAGGCCAAGGCTGAGTGGCTTCCCGCTCCCTGCTTTTCCTGGTGTCAGAACAGGCTGTTTTACGCAGAGATAGAAATGAAAGGAATTAAAAAGAAAAGCAGTGCAGCAGATCTGAGATAGAAACATGTTTACAAAAAGGAGTAAAATGGACAATAACTTGGAAGTCCAGTGTAACCTAGGAACACAGTTGGATATGGCTGAAGTAACATCATAACCAAAAGTCTTTTGTGTAGCACTACAGAGAATTGTGGACAGTTTAACTAGAAGAACTGGAATTAAAGTACAGCTGAGTGAATACATTCAAAAGGACTAAACAAAAAATATGGAGAGAGGATGGCAAATAAACCTATTGCTTTTTAAAAACTAGCTCCTCTGGCACAGGCTGTGACCGACAAGCCTTTACAATACCTTTTTTTAATTGCAGGGGATGTTTTCATCCTGGTATTCAGTCTGGACAACAGAGAATCCTTTGATGAGGTCAAGAGGCTCCAGAAACAGATTCTTGAGGTCAAATCCTGCCTGAAGAACAAGACCAAGGAATCAGCTGACCTACCCATGGTGATCTGCGGCAACAAAAATGATCACAGTGAAGTCTTCCGCAAGGTACGCTCAGATGAAGGTGAGAACCTTGTCTCCAGTGATGAAAACTGTGCTTACTTTGAAGTTTCAGCCAAGAAGAACACCAATGTGGACGAGATGTTCTATGTCCTCTTCAGCATGGCCAAGCTACCTCATGAGATGAGCCCTTCCCTCCACAGGAAAATCTCCATCCAGTATGGTGACACTTTCCAACAGAAATCCTTCCGGATGCGCCGAGTCAAGGACATGGATGCCTACGGCATGATCTCTCCCTTTGCTCGCCGGCCAAGTGTCAACAGTGACCTGAAGTATATCAAATCAAAAGTTCTCAGGGAAGGTCAGTCCAGAGAGAGGGAGAAATGCACGATCCAGTGAAGGAGGCTTGCACTTCTGTCAGAAGTCATCATCCACATGCAGTGCCTTAAAGAAAAATGTTCAGTGGAAGCACAGAATGGGCTCATGGGGTTCATCGAAAAAACACCACATGGAGAAAGGATAACTCTTCCTGCGGGTTCTGCTGACTCATGAATGTAAATAACATCATCCTTGTCACTGACTGGGAAAAATCACATGCCTGAGATATGAGTGTATTTCTCTGTCTTCATAATGTGGTTTGTCTTCATTTCCCTTTTTGTTTAAAGAATATAGACTGGAGGAGTAAAGACATTTCAGCCTCATCCTTACAAAGAAAGTAGATCAAAAATGCATGGAAAGCATTACCGGTTCCCTGGCATAGAGAGAGAGGAGGCTATGTCTGTGCGCGTGTATATCTCTGTGTGTCTGTGTGCATGCATGTGTGGAGCACTCCTGTAAAAGATGGGACCTGCATTTCAAAGGGCAGCAGTCTTAGCTGAAGGTTTCCCAGGCTGGGAGTGGACTCTATATACGGACACATGACTCTAACTCACTTCTGAGGGGGCCTGCATTAAGAAGACCTTGATTTTATGTTTGCTGGGACACTAACCATTTGACATCAACATGAATGTTGTTTTGTATTATAGATTTTATTTGGGAATTTTTTTTTTAATTGTCTGGGTGTGGGTTCTTAGCAAACTCAGATGGCAAGTGAAGGGTGTTTTTCATCTGTAAAACTATATAATACGTACACTGATTGAAAGTGAAATTGTTCTGCAAAAAGCCAATACACTTGACTGCTTTGCAAGCCTGGTGTGATACTGTTTCTCAAAGCAGCCACATCGACTCTGCATACTGTAATACAAATGCCACCCTTTGCCTTGGCCGTTGGAGCACTGGTTCTTTCCTCTGCCGCTATCAGCCAAGACTGACCAGATTCATGTGTAGGCTTAGACCACTTCAGGGACAGGATTGGGTTTCCCTTTAAAATTAAGAACTGAAAGGTTCTTCTGTTTACATGCCTCTAGTCATTTTGTTCATTATTTTCCCTGTTGTCTGATAAAGGCTGACTTGGTGGAAAACTTTGCACTGCAGAAGCTCTTCAGAACAGAAGCTTTGTGCTGGTTGCCCAAACAGGGCTGAACTGGCTGGCCAGATAAATCTGAGGCCATCCATTCACTTCTTCCCTTTCTCAGCCCAGTCCAGGCTTTCTTTTCTGTAGCTCTCTCCCTGTTCTGCTTCTGGTTTTTTTGTTCAATGTGCTCCTGTATGTTCTCAAAGCCCAATATATTCTCTCAGATGTGAGTATGCTGCTCTCGCTGATGGGAATGAGATGTGTGCACACCTAACTGTGGGCAAAGCACAGCCCCAAGACTGTACACAACAGTATATATGTTAAATATACCTCAGAATGACCTTCAGATAACTTGTTCCTCCCTCACCCTCAAATACTGTTCTTGGATGTATCTGCCTCGCTGTGTCCTGGGCAAAGCTGTGTGCTAGTTTATGCTATAATTTGACAGGAAATGAAGAATCATAGTTGTCTGTAAAAATTAGCCTCTGGGACTCAAAATCCCATATTCATTTATCAACTCCACCCTTCATTGGTACCGTGTATTGACCAGTAAAATACACTGTTCTTTTATTCCTGTTGCTAGAGCAGCACCTTTCAGACCACATCTCTCTCCCTATCTATAAATATGTACGTGGTTTATGATTAAACCTGTTTTATTTATTAGCTGTGTCCTGGTCCTTTTTACTTTCTCCAAGAATAATGAGGAAGGCCCTATTTATTTATTTAATTTTTTTGTGCAGGTGGAGCTAGGCAAGTGAGTTGTGGGTTGAGAGCTGTGATGAGGTCTCTAGTAAGTTCTAGAAGAGCATTTAATCTCCTCTAGACACCAGGGAGTACAAATTTGTTTGGAACAGATCTATCTACATCTACATCTACATCTACATCTACATCTACATCTACATCTACATCTACATCTACATCTACATCTACATCTA
>WTSP01015633.1:0-14854 GCA_025331215.1 Actenoides lindsayi | reverse complement strand
ATCTACATCTACATCTACATCTACATCTACATCTACATCTACATCTACATCTACATCTACATCTACATCTACATCTATCTATCATTAACCTACATATACAGATATCCTCACAAGCAGAAGCAGTTACTCTTAACCATGCTGCCTCCAACAGAAGAGAACAGCTCTGTCCTTCATGAACAGAGTTGGCATGCTCAGCTCTGGTGAGATTTAATGTAGTCTCTGCAGAGACTACATCTGCACCTCTCCATTTTATGTGTCTTGGTCCTCCTGAGCGCCTGTTCACCTCTCTACAGACTTTTCATCCAAGTGCATGACTACTGAGTGTACTGGTGACTAAGCTCTGGAACTCATGTGCCACAGGGACATGGGGAGGTTGAAGGTGGAGTGAGAAGGGTATGAGCACTGGCCATTGGTTGGGTTAAGGGACTCCAGGAAGCTAAAGGAGAACTCCTTGTACTGTAGACCATGTGCCACCTTACTGAGCCTACATCTGCTCTCTCTGGCCTGCTGGATAATGCAGAATTTTTAAAGAGCGTTCATATTCAAGTCTCTACCTCTGTCTTACAACCCTGACCTTCTTACAATTATTTTCCTTACTGTCCTTCCATTTCCACAAAGACACCAACTTTCCTTACCCTTCCATGTCCTCCCATTCCTGCGTTTTCCACCACGCATATGAAGCCACAGGACATGGAAAAACAATGTTGTAGTGACAAGGGCACTAGAGTAGGGGAAGCTGAAGACCAAGGAGCAGGTGCTCACAGAGATATACTGGATCCTACAGGAAGGCTGGTGAGTCCCAACTTGACAGTTCAGCTTGGCCTGCCAGTGCTCAGGGTGAGAATCATCTGAGAAACTGGCTGGGATTGAAAGTGAAGCAGCATTGCAGTCACCCACAGAAACAAATGGCAGTAAGCAGGTAATCTTATTAAAGTAATCCTTGTCTTCTCTCTGCATTTTGTTACTGATGGTAATTGCCTTTGAAGTTAGATTATCACGCTCCTGAGGACATTTATTTTTTTTGCTTTTATGATATCATTACAGTCATTCTATTAATATCCATATATTCTTAGGGCTCTAAAAGTGCTTACAGCCCCTAAACCAGACAGTATGTGTATTAGTTGTTTATTCACACTCAACAGCCATCATGTTCTGTGGAAAGGGCTGGGACTGAAAACCGGAGTGCAAGGCTACCTGTCTGCACAGCAGGCATAAGGCAAGGCAGGAAGAGGGAAGGCGAATCGTTTCTTCCCTGCTAATCACTGAACATGTCTGGCTGCAAGACAGAGCAGGGAATGGCTTTGTGGGAAACGCTATTATGTGTATGCAGAAACTGCCAGACTCTGAAAGAAGCAAAGACCAGACCTATAGTCAGGACATGGAGGAACTGGAAAGAGATACAACAGGTTATTTCCTCACTCTGGGATTCAAGGTAGCTGCACAGAAATTACTGTAATGCAGGAAATCATGAAAGCACACAAGACTAAGGGCAAGTCTTGAGGAAGAGATCTGTCCAGCAAAGATGCTGCTAGTAGGTGTACCCTTGCTTGGTCTTACCTAGACTAATTAAGTTGCTTTATTCCAATAGCTACCTTGTCCAACACTGCAGTATAAAAAACCTAGCATTAATGATACAAAGCCTTGATGATGTTTTTCATGTACTTACTTTCAGGACAACGAGCAGGGACATATACCTAACTGAGGGTCAATCACAGTCCAGGAACAAGACAAGACTGAAATTTATTTTCTGCAATGCTCTACACAGCAAGAAAGCCCTTGTCCTGAAGAAATTAGAAGTCAACACATTATAGGAGCTACTATAAATAATGACAAAAATCTAATTAAGCTACAGGGTCAGTACAAATCAGGAAGGAAAGAGTGGTCATGGTGAATTAAGAAAAAATAAATTGAGGGTTGGAAGGATAGAGTGAAAGCCTGTTTTGACATCCAGAGGACTAAATTAAGCTTCTGTTCTGAAAGATCCCCAGGAGGACCAATGCCACCAGGGCATCTTGATGCTAGAGAGAGGCTTTCATGGTGCAGCCTCACAAAGAGCATTGTCTCCTTGAAACCCCAGGGTGCAATAGGTCTGATTGTCTGAGAGGTCAATGGGCTTGTTATTATCACAAAGGTAAGTAGGAAATGGTAAGATAATTTTTAAAAGGGCAGCAGAAGAGAAAAGAGCTTCATAAGGGGGCTCACAAAGGTAAGATGGCAGTAGGGGGTTGGGTAGATAAAGAAAAGATAGGCTAGAGTATATGTTACAAAATGTATCTTTCACCTTTATTTCATTATTCTCTACACTCAAGTCAAATCTGAAGACATTTTATTTAGTTTTTTTGTCCTTCCTCAAATGTTAACTGCCACTTACTGCTGTGTAGAGCCCTCCCCCTACCTCTCATTACATATTTTGCTGCCTTAGATTTACCCTCCTGTCATGCATCATGTTGTGGGCTGCCTTGCTAGCCCTGTCCTAGTGTCTTGGCTAGGGTAGAAGGTTTTTGAAGTAAGTGTTGATTATTTTATTAGATTTGAAATCACTATTACTCTTAAGGTTTTATTAGCATTGTTGTTTCTGTAAAATGACATGGTGGCAGACTCAGATAAAAGAGTATCTTTGGAAAAAAATATATAAAACGTGATATAATGTACATTTTCCTCACTGGTTTCTATAGCAACAGCCTTTTCTCTACACTCAGAAAGAGCAGAGAATTTACAGGGGGGGAGATGAGCAGCAGTGGCTCTGCCCTAGATCTTTCACCTCTGAGTCATCATGGGAAGTTCTCCCTTCGGTTTCTGTTACATGGAGAAACAAAGACCACCAGCCAGACACACCTCATAGACGGCTCAATGTAACTGGTAAAGCTGTGGGATGGATATGCTATCACAGATAAGAAAGCAATTTCCATGTTGTAATTATACACTCAAGCATTGTTCCTGGCACAGGACCTGACATGGGGAATACACATTGCAAACTGCTATAAACCCAAGTTGTGTACTCAGGTTTGGCTAGAGCTAGCTGTGAGCCTTGTCCAGCTTCTCTCTTCTCTGTGTCTTTACAGACTGCCACCTGGTACAGTCAGAGCCTGAGACTTCCCAGAAAAACATTTCCTTTTGCTCTCATGACAACATCAGCCAAAGACCTTTCCTTGTCCCTACCATCATTGGCCATCCATAGCATGCAGAACCACCCTAAGTCCCAGGCATCATGTTCCTAGAAAGTTATTGACAGTTTGGAAAGCACCAAGACCTAGCAAGAAAAAAACATTGTATAAGCCTAGAGGGATTGACTTGAGTAAGCCTTAAGAAAACCCTGAAAGGGGTGACTTTGTGCCATGTAGGTAAACAATGTCTGAGAGAGGCTGGCTGAAAACCCCTAGATGTGTTTGAAAAGTAGAGATGACAACTGAGACAGCACTTTATTTAAGTTGGACAGTGAGATGTCCCAGTGGGAACAAGAGCATTAAGAAGAAAACCGTAGGCAAAAGAACAGGGCAGATTTTAGTGCAGTGGAATCTATCAGAAATTTTTCTAAGGGATGTCATCAAAGTCCCATGAGGAAATCACTTGGGAAAAAGATAGAATTCCACATAGCCAGTGGGGGTAGCTTGGTGTTGTTAGTGGGCTAGATTGGCTGAGTCACTAGGTTATTTTGAGCCCCTACACTTGTTTCCGTGGAGCCTGACCCCGCATCTTCTTCAAAGAAATTTCCTCAGACCGCCTATCCCCGCTGCATGCTCCCAACCCCAAAGTGGAGGTTTGGTAGTTCACGGGTCCCTTCCAGACAGATCACTAACAATAGAGACAGGACTTCTTACATCAGACCCTGCTTTTTAGAACATTTCCACAAAGGTCCCCGGACTGTTTGCACCAAACAGTTCCTTCGGTGAATTGTCCATGAATAGTTTCTTGTGCATTTGTTTATTGTTCAGAAGTATTTGACAAATGATTTATGCAAACGTGTCCTCTGCTTTGATTGGGATGGATAATTAAGATTAGTTCAGATTAAACATGAAGACAAGGAGGGGTGAGGTCACTGTGTTTCAGGACATCTTGTAGCAGTGTAAATGAATACAAATGAAAAAAAAATAAAATAAAAATTCTGACTTGAATACGGGTCCTCACATCATTCTGACCTAGAGGAAAGCAAACTCCATCTCTCCAGCTCATTCCTCCCCTCCAGGCTCTTGAAGGAGAGATTTCAGATGAACTGTATTTATTCACGAGCATCCTCTCACAAGCATTTGTCTTTCAGCAGTTAATATAGAACACTATGAGAGCACTGAATATAATAGATTGATTTTAGAAGTGCATCTTGAGTCCATATTTTGGAGTTCAGAAAAAGAAAAATAAGAGAGAACCTCTACAGTTGTGGTGAATAAGGGGAGGAAAAAAAAAAGTAAATTCAGACTATAAGAAACAATTGCTTCACACATTGAGACCTTATCTGGAGAATGGCACAACTCTACCAAACTTGTGTTCTTTCTGTGGTAGATTGGGAACCAAAGTACCACAGAAACACAAGAAACACACTCCCAGAAGTGGGGCCGGATCTTGCATTTCAGACCCCACTAGCACCAGGACTGCGACAGATCACACGTAGTCCTCAATGCATTTGCAAAGCTCCCAAGAGCTTCTGAGTTAAAATAAGTTGAAGTTGCTAAAATAACTGGGTGTTATGTACCATGGGTTTCTGTCTTAATCTGCAGGTCAGAGATGTAACAGTCCCTAGGAAATGCCCCACCAGCTTCCATACTCTACATCAATCAGCCTCTTGGTTTCCCATCCATGAGAGAGGGCCAATAGCCTTCACAGGAGAGCTGAGAGGATAAACACCCTCTAGATTGTCAGGCACTTGGGTATTGCAATGATGGATAAACACATTAAAAGGTGAAGAGGCAGACCAGAAACAAATATCACCCCAATCACGAGCTGAGCTGCTTCCTTTCCAGCTACACAGGAGAGCAATTACATTTTGCATAAACCCTGATTTCTGCACTACCTACTGTCTTTTTCCCAGCATCTGCTGATCTGGCAAGTCCCAGGAGCCTCAGGATTAAAATTACACACTGGCTACCCCCTGCTCTTCAATCACTCTATACCTGTGGGCTAAATAGTAATGTGCTGCAGAAAGGTTTTTGGTCAGGGACTCTTGGGTGGATGCACAGCATAACCTCTCTTTTCACCCTCTCTCTGCTGGAGAAATGAGTGCCTCCGGGAAACACAGCCGCCTTAAACACAACCTGGGGGGTTAGAGGATGGCATAGGGAAGATCAGTGGCATTGCTTTTGGCTGGTCCAGGGCAGAATGTCTCGTCTTTTCTGTCACAAAACAGTTTGTTCCTTGCTGGGTAGATTATTGCCAAGGTAATAAATACAAGTTTCTAAAAACAAATAAAATAAACTAAAAAAAAAAAAAAAAAGAGAGAGAGAGAAGAAAAATAAACACAGGGCAACAACTTGTTCTGCAAATTGACAGGAGTCTTGCCTGAGGCAATGAACAATGGGTGACAGGGATGAACAGCTCTCTTGTGGAGCCTTATTAGAGAGTGGACCGGAGCTCTTCTCAGATACTCTTTATGAGATGCTGCCATCTGGGAGAAACCCAGATTGGCAATTATCAGAGAGAACAATTCCAGCTGGCCACAACACTGCCAAAGCAGAAATTATCCCCTTACACAATGGCACTGACTCAGACTCCTTTGCAACTTTTGTTGAGTTTGGGGCAGTTACACAAGGTCTGTCATTAGTCATGGTGGTATTTATTTGTATTACGGAGCCCTGCCCACAGACCAGGACCCAATTACACCAGATAATATACAAATACACAACAAATAGAAAGTCCCAATGTAAGCAAAGGCCAGGGCAGAATCTTGGTAATTAACCACATCTGCCATAGCCACCCTGTACATCACAATATCTGTCTTGCCCTATGATGGCCATCTACCTGTTTCCTACCAGTATCCTATCTGTAACCTAAAGTGAGGAGAAGCTGCTGTATGCAATATTAATCCATCAGTTTCCTGATTAACATCTGAGAGCTAATTATTTATGGGAGAGACCTTGTAATTTCTACATTGTAGTAGTAGCAGCACCAAGACCTAGTACAATTTAGTAGTGCTCTTCCTTCAGCTGGACTTCCTGAAACAGAGAAAGCAGACAAAAGGGTGATGCACTGTTTCCAAAACACTCATGGGATGGGTAAATTCTTTATTATTCTTGCACTGGTTCCTTGCAGTTGCTCCTTGGCAGTCTTGCAGAGGAGAGATCGCTTAGGTAGACAGAGCATCTTTGTGCTGTGTTGGTGGTCCTGTGGTTGTGCAAGTCCCAAGCTGGCCATGGAGCATGGTAGTTCAGATCTAACTCCAAACTGTGTCCTGTGATGGACAACAGAGCTGCTCTACATATGGCTGTCATGAAAGCTGAATCTGGGCAGGGCGAGAAAGTGAGGCAGCCATGCTGGCATTGCCAAGTCATGGCAAAGGTCTGCTGACTGCCCTTTCCTTTAGTGACTAGGTGATGCTGCAAGGGTTATCTGCTCCTCTCCTAAAACTTTGTCTCCTCCCTCCACAGCATGATTGTTGGAGAAAGGTCTGCCCTTGGATGGATGGTAAAACCCTCCCAGGTGATACAGAACCCACCTGATGGAGAGCACCCAACAGCAGCAGGACATTTTACAGTGCTACACAGTGAGCAGCTGTGTCAGTAGCGGTGGAAGGGAGAGCCTTAGGAATGTTTACTATCCCTTCCTCTTGGGACTTCACACATCTTCCCCACCACATTTTCTCTTTTCAGACAAGAATTCTGCCAAAGAGGAAAATGTCTGAAAGCACCTCATTAACTAAGGAGCCTTGAGTTTTGCTCATTTTTCATGACATTTCAGACTCTGAATTGACTTTTGAACATGAGATGAGTTTAGGCTCACTTCAGCACTTTCTCAACTTTATCCAGATTGGTTGTGTGAAGAGGGAACATTTAAGGACTGAGATTTATCAGGAAGAAACATTGTTCTGAACCAAATTTCCACTGAAAGAGAAAACTGAAAAGATAAGTGATTTTGCATGAGAGGTGCTTGAGTAGTGAAGGTTTTCTTAGTAAAACAAAAACTGTCTGAGATGTCTTTCTGCTTTCCCACTCATTTACATCAGAAAAAAAAGAGAAGCTTGCTTTTTCTTAAAAAAAATAATGTATTCCAGAGTGAAATGTTGTTTTTGCATTTTTCCCATGGTATCTTTTTGTCAACCAGAAATTAAAGCAAAAGAGACACTGGAGGCACCAATATGATCTGTCATCTGTGTCCCCACCTGTTTTTTTCTGAGCCTGTGTTCCCTTCCACTACCTTCTCCCTCACTGATTAAAGGAGAATCTGAAGCCAGTTTGTTTTTGACTAGAGGTATGTGGGTTTCTCCAAGAGTTTGAAGCAGTAGGAAGAATAGTGTTAGCAAATGAGTGGGAAAATTATATCTAAATTTGTCTTGTGTCAGACGCTATTCTTCTCTAGAAAGGTCCTGACCTCTTCTGTTCCCCTCCAGCTTTTCACAAAAAGTCCAGAGAGGGAAAGATAACACCTGCTATTTCTGGCCCTCCTAAACTTCAGGTGAAAGCTTCCTCTTTCTTCTGCTTATTCAGAATCAAGAGGAAAGAAAACAGCTCTATTGAGCTGTGTCTATACTGACAGGTATTCCCCATTTTGCATGTCAGCCCTTGTGCTCTGACTGTCCTCACCACCTGCATATAGTTGTGCCCTGCAGTGCCCTGTTTGTGCCTGCTTGATGGCTTTTAGTCCATGATCTTGCACGTATGCCCCCGTACTCAGCACTGGTGAGGCTGCACCTCGAGTATTGATTTCACTTTTGGGCCCCTCACTACAAGAAGGACACTGAAGATCTTGTCCAAAGAAGGGAAACGAGGATGGTGAAGGGTCTAGAGAACAAGTCTTATGAGGAGCAGCTGAGGGAACTAGGGTTGTTTAGCCTTGGAGAAAAGGAGGCTCAGGGAAGACTTCACTTTGTACTGCTTCCTGAAAGGAAGTTGTAGCCAGGTGGGGGTCGGTCTGTCTCCCACATAAGAAGCAGTGGAATGGGCTGCCCAGGGAGGTGGTGGAGTCACCATCCCTGAAGGTATTTGAAAGACGTATAGATGAGGTGCTGAGGGATATGGTTTAGTGGTGGGATTGGCAGCGTTAGGTTAATGGTTGGACTCAATGATCTTGAAGGTCTTTTCCAAACAAAATGATTCTATGATTCTATGATGATTCTATGCTCAAGCCTGCTACCAGTCCCACAGATGCAGTTTCTAGAGTCTATTCCTTTCGACCACTGCTGGGGAGATGGTTGAGGAGACAAGGGCTTTTCATACACATTGCACAGTGACATGTTATGCCCCATCTCACAAAGCCATCAGACGTGATTTCATGCCATAGCAACAATACAGAGAAGGACAAATGACTACCAGAACTGAGGGTCTTCTCTTGGCTTCCCATGCCAGGCAAAGCATTAGAAAATATACCGTAAAGAGCACGTCTAGGTTACAGGAGTCTTTCTGAATTTCCATGCCACAGTGTTATCTTGTTTGTGTCCCAAACCAGACATGACACACTGTTTTGGTCTGCAGAGAAAGGAAACCTGAATGAATACCCTGAAAGGGTACTTGTGGTATGCTCCAACAGACGCATAGCCTGCTACAACAAGTCCATTGTGGGGTGCAGCCACAGACCATCCCAGAAATAAGTGTACAGCCAGCCAAAATTACTTTAACTTCAGAAGTGAGGAGTCAAAAAGAGAGCACTATGGAAGCTTTGCAGTGCTATGCAAGGCCAGTTATGCAGGGCTCACTGAATAAACTGTGCCATATTCAAACAGCTTGATCCCAGGGTGCTTACAGAAAAACACAGCTGAGCTGAGAGCTTGGGGTCACTAGCCTTAAAGGGATCAAAGTACGTTGGCACCACACTAACAAGGTATCAGGGTAACTTTAGGGACACACAGGGACACACTGGTCTTTGACACCATGCCAGCAAGGCAACAACCTCTCAAAGGCCTGACGCATGAAAACTGAACCAACAGTTGTCTGCTGTGACAGGAAATGTCAACGTGGACCTTGCCTTGACATGATTCCAGCTGAACATGGGCATTTAGCCAGAAACTGCTCTGTGGTGGGATGCACTGCCTGGAAGGGCAGAGGAGAGCATTTGAGTGTATTGAAAAAGGTCAGGCCAAGAGGTGGCAAGAGTCAATCTTCAGGTTCCCCCAAACCAGATAAAGTCAATTTACTTTCTGGAGTCTGGAAGGGACAGTGAAAAGAATGCACAAGAAAGTGTGCAGGAACTGGGAAAAATTAAGCAGACAGAGCTGTCATCGGTTGAAGTCTGTCCTGTGGACAGGAAATGTTTCTCTGAGATAGTTTTAAAAGTTTTGCTTTCTGCCTCTGTTCCAGAGGCCAGAGACAAGAAGTCTGACTATTTTTAAAGATAAGTTTGACGCATTATAAAGGAGCTTGTGTGACATGATAGGGCTGTTGCAGTCAGGAAATGGACACCCTGACCCAGGAGAGGCATTACAGCACTGTGCCCCTGTGCTTGGGCTCTGGCTGTCTGCAGGCTTCACTCTCTTTCTCAGGAGGGGACAGGAAAAGAAAGAGAAAAAAGCCTTTAGTTTCAACTCAAGCAGAAGTTATTCTGAGGCAAACAGAAGACTGGGAAGCAAACTCAGATGAACAAAAAGATGTCTAAGGAGATGAGTATGTCAGATGTTCCCTTTAACTAACTGACCAGTAGTGCTGTTCCTGGGGAGGAGGTTTTGCATCAAGCCAGCAGTAGTGGCCTATGACTTTCTGGGTTGATGTGAAAGCACCAGTTCTTGCAAAGTATCATAAATGTCTGTTCCTCCAAACTAACTGTGAGAACATGTTGCCAGGCTGAGCCCATAACAGCACATCATCTGATGCAAGCCTAAAAAGCTGGAAGTGTTGATCTTGAGTGTTAACCAGACACTGGAAGATAATATCTCAAAGACTTGTTCTTTTATATCTGACCAGAAAACTTGAGAAGCTAAACAGTGGTTAAAGTGGAAACTTATCTTTTAGAAGTAGAGGTCTCATCCTTGGCTAGAAGCCTTGACTTCCCTCAGCCTGGGGACCGCAGCTTCCCAGCTCTTGCCTCCTCACAGAAACAGCAAATGCCCATTCAGGCAGGGGGAGACTAGAAAGAGAAGTCAGCAAGAAATCTGGAAGGGTTTCCTGCTTGGGCAATTACAGTCTCTGGCATTCTCCTGCTAGGTGAAGAGTGACATAAACTTCTGCCCTGCAGAGAGGAAGGTAGTCTATGGGAGATTCCCACCTGCTGCTGCTTTTTGCTCCCTTCTAGCAGGACCTATGCTGCCTCTATCTTCCCTTCTCTGGTCCACTATCACCTCTTACCCCAAGACAGAGGAAAGGGCTTAGAGGTGGCAGTTGTGTTAAAGGGTTTACAAAATCAAATGCTCAAAGGCCAGACAAATCTTGACCGTGACTGTATTAATAAATTAAATGGTATCAGGTTGTATTCCCAGACTCCACAACTGAATCACCAACTCTGTTCAATTGTTTGTACATTCCCCATCAGTTTTGACCAGGACCAAGAACGGGTCCTTCCAGACAATCTTTTCAAGTAGTTTGTGATTTTAAGGAGTTTGGAGGGTATTGAGCTTCATGAAGTGAATGCAGACCTTTCAATTCCATTGCCAGAGAAAGACCCTACATTAAATTTTCTAGTACAACTGCAGCCTACAGTACCATTCAAAGAGCAGCGTAGAAAAAGTCACAGGACTTGGAAGTATCTCTGACATAACCTGCTCATAGTGTGAAACAACATCATCCTTCACAGGTCTTCGATAAACATAGCCGTGGCTGCTTCCTTCAGCATTATCTCTGTTTACAAAATGGCCCACTGGCAAACCCATGGAAATAAACTAGACCAGGCACAAAACTAATCCCTTTGGAAGGTACTGTAGAGAAGAAACATCAGCACATTTCTACATTGAGGTCTCTGGAGTGGCAAATAAAAATAATGTAGCACAGAGGAGGGAAGGAAAACTGATCAAAAAGAAAAGAAAATGAGGCGTGAGGGCAGGTCATAAAGGACTAGATTGCTGACTCTAACCATGCTTCAAGGGTCTCATGCCAATTTACACTGCCCTGCTGATGCTACTCAAAAAGCCTACGCATAGTTGCAAGTCAAGTTACAAACCTTCAGCTCCATTCATCTTTTGCATCAGAAGTACTTGGAGAACAACAGCAGTAAATTAGTGCCAGCTCTCCTGCTGAGATAATTCAAAGTATCTTTCCTTGCCCAGCAGGGCCTGATTTTTCACGTCGATTACATTTTGTGATTAATATGGAGGCATTTTCTCATTTAACAGAGGAAAAAAATCACACTGTAAAACCTTTACCGAATAGGGCTTTTTGGAGGAAAACTTGCTTTGTTTATTATTCTCTACTCAGCGAACCATTAATTTCAATGAAGAACTGTGCCAGAGATGAGCAATGATACAAAGCAACTGATAGATCCAGTCACATATCTGTTGGGGTACATGTACATTCTGAGTGAGGTTTGTCAGTCACCTCGGTGCTTGATATGGTCCGTACTTCCCACACCACTGATTAGTGTCACTCACCAAACAAGGAGAGAGGGCGTGGAGGCAGATTCTGCCAGCTGTAAGAAACATTTCAAATCAAACCTGTGAAATACAGCCTAAGATTCATGCCATGTAGGTGGAGGGAGGAGGAGAGGCTAACATCTTTCCCTTGAAGGACACATGGCTGCTTTTATTTCTTGTGAAAAAGAAATAGTCTAGTTTACTAGAGGGGAAGAGAGAAGGTAGGTTGATTTTAGGAACACTGTGTGATGCCTTGGCAATTAAATGGTTCAGAATCAGGGAGTGAGGGAATATACCAGGAAATTATGCTACATGTGGAGCGTCCCTGTGAAGGCAGGTGATCAATATTCATCCGTCAGAGATAGCTAGATTGTCTTTATGGGATTAGCTCCACATGGCAGGAGCCCAAGAGACTTTGCAGTATGATATAGAGGTAGGGAAGGAAAGAAGGAAGGGGGAGGGAGGTGGGAGGCTGGTTTTCATGTCTGCATGTTGACAGCCAACATCTTGGAAGCTCAATGCAGAAGGCTTTTGCTAAATATTGGTCTAAGGAGAGGTGACATGCGGTAGCTGGAAATGGCGCTGAGCTGCAAAGATCTGAACTGGAATCTCTCCAAAGCTTGAGCATGCCTGGGAATTGGAGCTGTTGGTCACCATTCTGTGAAGGCTTAATTTGGATGCTATGGGAAGGGGGTTAGAGGGTCCAAAATTAAACATGTTTGAAGTTAAAGAACAGGAATTTATACCTTGGACTGGAGTGTGACAGAAATATCTGTGTTGCTCAGTGGTTATTCAGTGCATTTGGAGTCAGGACTTTTGGAGCAAAAGGAGGGAAAGTCTTGTCTGAAGTGGGACAGAGATTTAACTGATGAACATACCACGCACCTCCTGAAAAACTAGGCTGTTAATATTGATGAGATAGACATTGTGAGGCTTAGGAATGCTCACAAAACAGCACAGAGGAGCATGAATACCCATCCCAAGAGATACTTGGAAGTGAAACAGCTGTGGGCATGCCTGATGCTGAGCACCCACCACTTCCACTGATGGCAGCGAGATGAGAGCAGAGGAAGGGTATGGGGGAGGCTTGTGATCTGGTTGGACTGGACTTTTAGAAGAGCCATGTCACTGGTCTTATGAGCTTCAACATCTTTGGGATAAGGAGTTTGGACAGGTCTATTTTGCTGTGGGAAGGGAAGAGATAAGGAGAAAGGATATAAAAGGAGATGGAGGGCTGGGAGAGAGCTCGTAGGGGTAGGGGTAGGGGCTTCTGCAGTCATTCAGGGGAAAGAAAGTACTGGAGGCAGTGGCTTCTCTTTACAGCATCAGTCATCACTCCCCACACCAAAGGCTGTTAGGATCCTAACCCAGCCTCAAGGGTCCTGGCAGAGGTGGGTCAGCTGCAGGAGCAGGGCTGCCTTATGTCTATCCAGCAGACTGCTGCTCAAGGCAGCTGCTTCTTCTGCTTTTGCCCAGATCCACCTCAACTCACCTTTCCTACAAGGCCTGTAAAAGCAAGAGCCTGTGCTACACTGGCCCTTTGCAGCACCCAGCACATGGGAGGGAGTTCACCCCCTCCTTGGGCCTCTAACTACAACCCACAAAGCCATCGCTACCATTAAAAGACCATTGTGTGACAACATACAACTAGGGATTACAACACAGCTTGATTCTGCATCCTCTGACACTGCTGACAAAGCCCTGCTAGGGCAGGAGTCCTTTTTAAGGCAGTGATGGGGTTCTCCATGAGACATTCACACTTTGAGGAACTGAACATTTCATTGTCAAACAAAAGCTGGATTCCATACACAAATAACTCCATCTAGAAATAGATGTCCAATTAAGGGAAAATATGTTTCCAAAAATTATTTTGTTTCTTACGGTTTATAAGATGTCTTTTTTGTTTTTTTTTTTTTTTCCTTAGAAGACTTCTCTTGTCAGTCAGTTTGGGGTTGGTTTGTTTTAAACTGAGTTAATAAACTCCCATACACCAAACCCTCTATGTATAAAGAACAATCTCTGCTATTTGTTTTTGCTGGGTTTTTTTTTTAATCACAGAACAGCTATCACATTTTCCACCCCATCTTTTGCCCCAAAGCCTTTTGTGTCCTTGTAATTCAATGGATCTAAGATCTATTTTTGAATGAAGCTGCAGAGGCTCAGAAGACCCAAAATCAGGCCCCTTGAGCTTTTATACGGAAAATAGAGAGAAGCAGAAAGTTTTAACATGAGATAAGTGCAGTGATCTAGTTTACACCTTTGAGAAAGTACATCCAAGAGTCCTATCACCAAATAAATGACCTCTAACAATGAAAAAAATGCTGAGAGTTCACAAAGCAGATATTTTTTCCCAGCAGAAATCCCTGCAAACCTCATGTGAAATCATTCCTTGAAGGTGGTGAAGACAGCAGGACACACAGAGAGGAGAGGAAGCTGCTTGGACTAGTTGCATTGCTAGGCAGGTCTGGTTGCTTGGGTTGTTTGGGTGACACGTCTTTCTTCTGGGCCTGTCCGTCTTCAGTGGCTCAGGTTTACCATTCTTCAGTGAGTGCTAAGGTGGGATGGAGGTGAGGGTCCCCACCTTCTCAGGCCTCCAGTGGGAACCAAGAAGCCTCCCAGAGAAGCGTGCTTTGAAGAAGTGCTGGGCTGGGGTTGTCCAGCTGTTTGGGCACCAGGTTTCACCAGTATTTCAACCCTCTCATATTTCTTTGCTCCTTATCCCCCAACGCGTGAGCCTTTGATACAGGGCAATCAGAAACACAGGAGGGGCCGGAAGGGACCAGAGGCTGGGAAGGAGAAGAGGGGAGATTCAATTTGCCTTTACCATGCTTAACATGGCCTTGAGCCACTCTGGATATCAACATGCGATGCTCTTCCCAGGCTGTCCAGGGGCCACCTTGTTATTACAAGAGGTAAGGGAGAAGCATGCTGCTGGTCACCTCAGAAATATGTAGAGCCTGGAAACTGGTGGGAAACCGTTATCCTAAAGCCAGCGAGCCTCCTAAAATCCTTGTTGGGCTTCTGTTTGTTCAGAGCTGCTCCTCCGCAGGGGTTGGAGTTCGGGAGAGGGGCTCCAAATGCACCCCAGGTTGTCTCTGGGAGAGGTTTAAAGGAAAAAAAAAAAAAAGATATTATTACAAAAGAAAAGAAGAGAAAAGAGAAAAGAGAAGAAAAGAAAAGAAAAGAGAAGAAAAGAGAAGAAAAGAGAAGAAAAGAGAAGAA
>WTSP01015625.1:1174-13502 GCA_025331215.1 Actenoides lindsayi | reverse complement strand
GAGGGAGGGAGGGAGAGGGATTGAGAGAGAGGGAAGGAGGGATTCCACGCAGGTCAGAGGGGCCCTGGGCAAGACGTGGGGAGGAGAAATCTGTGGAGAGGGAGGTTGGGGGTAGGACAAAGGCAGTTTGTGCCTGGTAGGAGAGTGGCTTGTTCATAAAAGACCTGCTCAATCTTGCAGAGGTAAATAAAGGCAGCTAGTGGCTTCTGCTCTGAGTGTCCCAGCCCTGGCACCGGGATCTCTGGTGTCGGGGTCCCCAGCACCCAGCACTGGGCTCTGAGGGGCTTGGGTGTTGCCTCGACTTCCATGGTGCTGGTGGCTTCCATGGCTGGCAGCATCCCAGAACCTGCTGGTCTGGGTGGCCCTGAGCCCTGCTGCGAGAACAGCCCCACAAAGGCTTGTGAGCTTTTCTCCAGCTTCATCTCTCAGATACCTCACTGCTTCTGCAGAACTCACTTCCATGTATTTATTGGGACATTATGAGATAGCATCAATAATTAAAAATAAACTACAGTTGTCAAAATGGGCGAACAAAGTGCATCTGGTGATGAATTACCCTGGCTATGCAAAACAGCCTTGGCTCCATCAGTTGCTAAGCCGTAGATTTCATTAACTCACAACGGGTCTCCCCGTCGTTTAGTGAAATTAGGGAAGCTCTACTACATTAGTCCTATTCCTATTATTATCGTTATTATTATTTTTATTGGTTTATAACACAGTCTCACGGTGAGAGTCGCCAGCAAGAGCTGTGTCCTCTCCTCTCAAGTGAAGAGCTGGCCAAAGGTGGCATGGTGCCCTCTGGAGCTGGGAAGGGTCCTGGCTGGGCCAGAGGTGCCTCTGAGCACCTAGGGAGATGCTGGTTTGTGAATCTGCCTCTTTCTGGCTTGGGCAGAGTTTCCAGAGCTACCCAATCGGGGGGTACACAGGAGGAAGGTCCTGAAGGGACTTTTCGATTGGCCCAAGTGCCAAGGGATGAGGAGGACAGAAGAAAGAGAGCAGGTTTTAATGAAGAGCAGTTTCTAACAATTGCCATTTTTCATGCCTAATTAATGATAGCAGGCTTGGGGCAGACAAGCAGGAGTGAGGAAGAAAGAAGGATTCAAGGGGCTGAATTGGAATTGGCTGGTGTCTCGCAGCCCAGCGGTGAAGGGGAAGCGATATCCCGTGGATCTGAGCCGAGAGGAGCGTTTTGCAGCGGAAAAAGTCAGCGTGTAACAGAGCCGTAAAAACGGTGTTCGTGCCTTTGTAAAAATCTCTCTCTTGGAGGAAGAGGCCAGGGAGGGAGTGGGTCCCAGCGAGGAGCAGGGAGGCTGGAGGCTCCCCTGGTTGACGGTGGGGACTGGCTGACGACGAGAGGGAGGTTTTGCTGAGCATGGTGACAAATCCTTCACAAGGGGGAACTTTTCAAACCTCGAGTCCTGGGGAAATGGGACCAAAGTGCCAGGGGGAAACTGTTGATACTGATCAGGTTTGTGCTCTGCAAATAGAGCCCTATGTTGGTGTTTGGGAAACGCAATCTCAGACTCAGACAAGAAGGAATTAACAGCAGGTTCAAAGGCAGCTTGGGCCGAATATTTTATTATAAATTGTCTATTTCTGTAAGGTCTGTGTCTTTTGCCCTCTAGCCCTCTGTTAGTGGGCAGCCCATCAGAGCCCAGAGCCATCAACAGAAACATTTCCCAGGCTTGTACTGGTGTTGGTTCTACCGAAACCCAACTAGAAAAAGCTCCAGAGTGATGGGGAAGGCTTTGGAGTCCCCAGGGGCTGAAAGCGTTCCCTCTCCCAGCAGGGTCTGGCCATGCTGCAGCCCCAGCTGGCTGTGGCGCTTCTGGGGACCAAAATTCAGCCCTGAGCATCTCCTGCAGATACTCTTTGGAAGAGCTGGCCTTGATCACTTCTTGTGAGCTTGGCCTTTTCTTCAGACATAGCCACATGCTTGGCCCAACACGTAGTTCTGGGCTATTAATCCGTCTCCCCATTGCAAACCTCCCAGGACTTTGTTTTCTGAAGGGGAAGCGAGTTGATTATTTCAAATTGATGTTCAGGTTCATCAGCCGAGCTCCTTCCCACAGACAGTAACTCCAGCCAGCTCCCTGCTCGCTCCGTGATCTCAAACCCCATCAGCAGGATGGGCTCGTGTTTAGAGTTTTGACATCATCAGGATGGTTTATCCCTACCCTCCACAATCTTGTGCAGCTCCCCATGGTACAAATGAAGCTTGCCGGAACATTTATTTAAAATTTCTCTTCCTTTTTGATTCCCAATTTCAGGTCAATGAACTCTCAGTAAATTGGCCCCAGGCAGCCGGCAGCCCCCGACCCGCAGCGCTGGTGAGTGCAGCCCCTGCGCCCTGCTCTGCTCCACCGCCGCTCACCTCCTCCTCTCCCACAGCTTATCCCGAGGAAAAAGTGAGTTCAGAAAGCTCAGTTTCCTTGTTCTTCATGGGAAAGAGAGGGGGATGAAGCACTCTTTCCCCATGCCTTTAAGAGCATCAATTGATTTTTTTTTTCCCACTTGAAATGGTCATACGTTTCTCTCTCCCCTCTATTTTTTCTTATCCTTCAAATTCCAACAATAGCAATGAAATTTAGAAGGAACTTCATGCTTGCTGCAGGAATGATGTTCCACTTGTACCCAACAAACACACAAGACACAAACCATGACACAAGCACCTCCTTACCCGCTGCCCCCTCATTTTCTGCTTGGAGAAGACCCAGACCAAAAGGCATTAACTGCAGCAGGGAAGTGAGCAGAGAGCTGAAGCTGCATCCCTGCAGCAGGAAGGGATGACTCTCCATGCACCCTGAAACTGGAACCACCTCCAGCCCGGAGAGAGCTGCTCACAGGTCCCCATGGTTCGGCAGTGCCAGGGATGTGCCAAAAGCAGGAACGAGCTATCCTTGGTATTAACAGTCACAGCATAAGTGAAAAAGTCTCCCCTTCAAACTCTTTGCCAGCTCCGGAGGGGAACACCTGGTCTGGGACCCACCATCGCAGGGGCTGCTCAAGCAGGAGGTAACCACACACTGCGGCCAGATGTGAATCTGCTCTAATTATCTCCGGCTCATTAACACTAGGGCAAAGGCAGGGAGGTTTCTCCAGCTGCATCAGGAGCTCAAGACAAGACTTTGGCTCGTCCTTCCTGAGCTGTGTCTCCGTACAACTCCCCTCTGCCACAGCAGCTCATGTGTGGTGGAGGTGAGCACCAGGACCTGGAGGGGTGGAGGAGCAGGACAGCCCAGTTGCGGGATGTGGGGTGGGATGGGCGGGCAGCAGAGGATGGGCAGGGTGTGGTACCCACCCAGCCCCTGTGTCCGACAGGAATAGTGACAGCAGGACAAGTCCCTGGCCACCCCTGAGCTTGAGCCCCTGCATGACCCTCGTGTGCACTCACATGGGCCAGGGACCTCCCACCACTCCGGTGTCCCCATCCAGACCCGAGACATGTCCCAAACCCTCCTCTGCAAGAGGCACCAATTTAAGACCTGGGGTTCCTGGACCCCCATGGCTGGGTCTTGGATAGGGGTTCACTGGGGAGAGAAGGTCCAGATGTGCCCTCACAACTCACCACAGTCCCAACCAGGGCCAGTTATTTACCGGGGTGGGTGGTATTGTTTCTTCTTTCTTTCTTTCCCTTCTTTTTCTCTTCTTCCACCGGCCTAAAAATATCCACATTTCCCACCCCAGCCGGTCGTGTAAAACCAGGTTAATGCAGCCACGCCATGAAACAGCAGCCATCACATTTGCTCTGAAATCAAATTTATTACGGCGTTAGTCTCTTTCTCTCTCTTTCCCCCTCCCTCCCCTCATCACAGTAACTCACATTTTCACACAGCCATGCCTGCTGGATCAAAGGGCAGCCACTGCTGGGGGCCCAGCACCATCTCCTCCATGCACCCTCAGCTACAGGAAAACCCAACCTCATCACTGGCACCCACACCGTGCCCACTGGGCACAGCCCAATCTGCCCAGGGAAGGAAAGCTCCGTGCCCCGAGTAACTCCCCCAGCCTGTCCTGAGTAACTCTCACCCCACGGGACCACACGCAGAGGTGTCTCAGCTCTTGGAAGAGCAATACACCTTCTCTGCAGGCAATCTGAGGGCCAACGGCCCCCAGCAGCTTGCTGAGAGGATGCCCTGGGTGTGGGCACGGCTTCAGATAAGCGAACTCAAGCGTCAGGTGGCTGGATAAAGCCAGCACGAGGGGCTCAGAGGCAGGAGGGAGCAGGAATGGGTATGGGGAGGAGGGCACAGCTCCTTGCTGATAGTCCAGTGGTGCCTGTGGCTCCAGCAGAGCCTGTCCCTTGGCTGCTGGGACTGACCTGTGAGCAAGGGATGGAGGGACAGGGGTGGGTTCTCCCAGGGAAGGGGTGAGGGGTGAGTGGCAGTGCCTGACCAGAGCAGCCACGCTATGGGCAGCTTGGCCCCTCAGCAGAGCCCTGGGCTCCTACCAGCCCCATCTCGGGGCACAAGGGAAGAGGAGATAACTTAAAATCAAGCGTCCCTCAGGCTGGGCAGAGGCAGAAGGCCGCTGGACCCTCCGACAGATGGAAGAGGCTGCGAATGAAACTCTCTTTGTGCTTCGACTGCAGGTCGTTACAGACCAGTGGGATCCTTTATAAATAATGAACCGATATTGATTGCCTTTGCCGGTAAACACAGAGTGACCTTTATTAAAAATACACGAAAAACGCACTTAGGGAAACTCGCTGACTTCTCGCTGCCGGCAGATTTACACAAAAAGCTGATCTGTCCCACAACAGCCCGAAATGTGGTAAACAAGGCAGGCAAGGGGAGCGAGCTGCCATCACAGTGGGACTGCCTGCTGCCTGCTGCCTGCATCCCACTGCCCACTGCCCACAGCCCGCTCCTGCCCTGCAGCTGCAGACCAGGGCCGGCCACATTGTGACCCAGCAGAGCCTGGGGACCCACCGCACCCCTTCGGGTGCTTCAGGGGACAAGGTGCAAGTCTGTGCCCCACGGAAAGCTGCAGGACATGAGATATTGGGTTCTGATGCTGTTACTGGTGCTGGGAGACAGCTCAGCAGAGGATGGGAGAAGATGAGCCTTCAAACTGCACTTCGGGGCATGTCTCCCAGCAACCCTCTCAGGCACTTTTGATGTAGTGGTTTGGAGATGGCTCCTGGACTCTGCAATTTGCTTTAAATTGCCCACTCAGCACCCAGCATCATGCTCGCTGGGCACCAGGGAGCTGGACGCGGCTCCCTCGGCTGGGGGTGGTGGAAATGGCTCCAGGCACTGTGTAAATAGGGGAATTTGCCTTGGAGCTGCCCTTCATCTGCCTGATCTCTTGGGGGGTTTGCAACAATTAATTATCTGCTCTACAATAGAAAGATCATTCCTCCTGGCCAAGGTTAAACATCCCAGTGCTGCAAACCAGAATTCGCGTTAGCTCAAAATAAATCTCGCTTATTCCCTGGGCAATGTTGCTGCTGCTTCAGAGTCTTTGTCGATAGATTAGAGAAATGGGCAGTAGTGGCTCCAGACCCTGGAAGGGAGATTAAGAGCTCCTCACCCCTCGGCCACCACTGCTGAACTACCGCTTGGACCCCTCCTGTCAGCAATTTACTCTTGACTCCACAGCAGTTTTTGACTCAGTCTGCAGCCGCTCAGAAATCCCAGGGCTGACAAACTCTGCTGTGGGTGGCCTTTGAGCACTGGATGCTGGGGCAGTGTGGCCAGGGATGAGGATGCTGCTGCTGGACAGATACTGGGAAGAGGCCAACAGGAAGGAGAAGGGGCTGGTGAAGCTGCAAATGGCTCAGGCTGTGCTTCGTCAACAGGGGAGCGATCCTGGCACCAAGATAAAATAAGCCTCTGAGGTCTAGAGGCTGCACAAAGGAAAACAAGTTGAAATGGCACAAGATACTCAGATCCCCAGACCTAAAAGCATCTGGTTCTCCTCCCAGAGGAGAGGGGGAATCATCTGTGCTCTCTTGCTGCTAGATAGTACATCCCCTTTGCACTCTCACGTGGCAATTTCCTGCGAACGCAAAGCGAGTGGGAGATATTTCCCCCTGTGACAGTCATTTACACACAGCCCCTTTCCCCGGGAAATGTGCCTGTGTGTGCACAGGTACAGGCGTTTCCACCAGCAAAAGCATTTCGAGCAGAACGTCTCCTCCCAGGAGCTCATGCAGGATGCTGCACAAAGGCAGGGAAAGCCCATCCCAGTCCGGATGCAGGGAGCCCACTGCAGAACTGGCCCAACTCTGGTTACGGGATCTCACCAGCCAGACCAGGGACACAAAACAGCCTCAAACAGATCTTCTCATGCTATCACAGGAGAGACCACATCCCCCTACCCAAGGGGGAACCTATGAGGACAGTTCTGCCCATGCTGAGAGTCTGGCTGAGGCTCTCACAGGATGGGGATGTGGGCTGCTGCCCCACGCTGCTCATGTCTTCCCACCTCAAAAGCCAACACACCAGGCTCTGTCCTCATGGCAGAGGAACCAGTTCTGTTAAGCCCTTCTGGACTTGGCCAGGCAGAGTTTACGGATGCAGTTCCACTGGGGCATCTCCTGAGCCCCCCGTCTGGACACGGGGCTCCCCTGGGGCTAAGCAAGGGCAGGAGCAAGTGTCACTGCATCCCCTCTGACCCCAGCAAGGACCTGCGAAGCGTGCAGGCTGCTTTGGCGCAGGTTGCTGGGGAGCAGTCCGGGCTGCTCCAGGGGATGTACAATGCTAAAAAGCCAGCGTGGCCCAGGGCCAAGCGAACAGGGGTTTTATTAATTGGAGTGCATGTGGGTAAGTAGCATTGATCACTGAAGTCAAGGGAAGTACATTACTCATGGCTTTTGAACAAATGCTTCTGCAGTAATGTGTCTGGATGCTTAGTGGATTGGGGATTTTATTGCATTTCTTTTTTCTCTCCACTTTTTCTGGAGAGGCACAGATAGGTGCTGAGCATCCAGCACCCTCACTGAGTGCCTTACAGGTTCCTGTCCAGCATCCTGTTTCGCCTTCTCATTTCCACCTCCCTTCTCACCCCCTGGCTCCCAGGAAGAGATGTGCAAGCAAAAACTGGTCTGGTAGCGTGTTTTGTCCCCAGAGAACTTCCCTGTCAGACTTGCCTGGAAGGGCAGCAGATTCTCCACAGCCCCGACATCATTCACACGTCCCAGCTGCGCTGCAGCCCAGAGCAGCCTTCCCCAGCATCACCCTCATGACCACTGCTGGTTTATACTTCATGCTGGTGCTGCCCAAACAACGTGGCAACAAGAGAGCTGCGCACTGGAGCGCGCTCCCAGACCAGCCTGCGCCGAGCCCTGGGGCCCAGCCAGGACCTGGCAGTCGGCTGTGTTTTCCCTGGGAGGCTGGAGTGGAGGAGCTTTTCCCCCAGTTCTCAGGGGTCCATCAGCCCGAGAAGCGCCGCAGCATCCTCCATTACGGCTGCACTCAAGGGGCCACTCCAGACCACGCTTGTAACCCAGCCCCGTCGGCAACACGCCCCATTGCACGGCCAATAAATAATTCACGGCAGCAAACCGGTGCTGCTGGAGCCACTGTGCACAGCCCCAGCCTGGGGTGCCAGGAGAGCCCCAAACGGGCAGAGCCACCCTTCCATGATGCTGCGGATGGGACAGGGCTCCTCCGGCTGCCCTGCCACCCTGCCCTGCCAGGACCCCCAGCTTTGGGCTCACTAGCGCTCGCTCATCCCGGCACAACCCTGCGCGGAGCTGGCGTGGCAGCCGGTGAGCTGTCTGTTCCCCGCTGCGCTCTGCGATCACCCTGGAGAAGCCGGTTAGCTCGCTGGGTGAGGATGTGATTGTACCAAATCACAAAGGTCAGGGGCTGCAGCAGCTCGGCTGGCGGCTGCTGTAGCGAGGCACCGTCTAACCCAGGCTGCCCTGCGGACAGCGAGGTGCTGCAAATAGGTCTGAGAGAGGGGCTGTGCTCCCCATCTCATGTTTCAGGTAGCCTTCAAGTAGCTCCTTCTCTTAATCCAATCAGCAAAAAGATGCATTAGCTAAAGGTCAGTGTTTTCTCCATGATTAAACCGTTTTTTTTTTCCCCTGTACACATTCCTGCACTGCTGAAGGTAATAAACTGGATGTTTCTAACCAGCCGGTGCCTTGGGACACCTCCCCAGCGAGGCAGCGAATGCACAAGATCCTCAAGTGGCTCCAATACGCAATGTAATTAATTTCTAAAGGGAAACAGGAGGCAGCACTGCCCAGGGAAGCAGGGGCTGCAGCTGAGCCAGGCCTCTCAGGCCATCGCTCCTGCCCCGGGCATCCTCGGGAGGTGCCAGCATCCCAACTCAGGAGCGGGGCTGGGAAGCAGGGACTGGTCCCACAAACAGACCTGTAAGTTTCCCTCGGTTTTTATTTTTTTAATTCTTTTTTCTAGCCACTGGTTCCAAGAGCTGGTGAAGTTCTTCCACATATAAAAGCACAGGACAAAAGGTAGGCAGGCACATGGTCTTAATGAGCATTCATTCAGTTTGCACTTGGTTTTCTACCCAATTCGCTAAGGAGAGATGATCTTGATAAATATGTAATAAAATGATCAGTGTGCTCCCCAAACAGCTCAGGTGTTTGGGCGGCTGCGATACACGGGGCCGTGTTTGCCTTTCACCTCTGTGACCCGTGCTGTGCTGGGATGTAAAATCTGGATGACAGAGAGATGAGATTTGCATTTTGAGAAAATTTCCCAACTTCACAAATTGATTGTCCCCAACTTCCTGCAGAAGCCTCTTGACAGAATGGCACTGATGGAAGAAAAAAACAGCTTTTTTTTTCTCTAGAACCCTCGAAATGTTCCATTTTGGAGCAGCCGCAGCAGATTGTGAAAGAAAACAGACTCTCCAATCACAGCCCAGGCAGGAAGGCTGGAAACAAGCGGATGTGAGCGTGAAATGTGATGTGCAGTGGGATGAGATAAACTCCCTATCTTGTTTTGGCCCATTATGGCAGATTATTCATCAGAACACTTTGTTGAAATCAGCTAGCTCCGGGTTTTGTTAATTTTCTCTGTTTCAAAAAAAAATCAGACTTTGGGGAAAAAGGTGCCAAAAATAGATATTTAACTGGCTGCAGCCAAATGGTCCTTGAGCTGAGCCTGTCATCCCGGGTTATTGCTTCACTTATATCCCCGTGATAATTTGGGAATGGTTTCTCTGAGCCGAGAAGGGCGGGAGGGGAGGGTGTGGGTAACGTGCTGCCTTGTTAAAATGTTCGGGATGTTTTCCTGGATGGCAAGAAGCAGCCAGGATTAAGTCCTTATCCCGCCAGGAGCATTACTACAGCGTCCCTGGGCGAATTCTTTGCATGGACAAGAGATGATCTGTGCATCCCACGGGAAAGGGGTCCCTCGCCCTGCCCAAAGCTGCAGGAGAATGAACAAACCTGGGGTGTGTGCCTGCCAGGTCCTCCTCGTGTGGGGAAGCAGAGATGCTTTCCCAGAGAAACCTGCCTGTGGTGAGGGAGGGCAGAGACCAGGCTGGGGTCCCGGCAGCCCCCAGCTCCATGGGTCCCCCCCCTGCACCCCCGCAGCCTCTTCCACACATTTCCACGTGCAGCCAGGGGCAGAGGAATGAGGGAGACGTTTAAGGCATCGCTGATTTTCAAGGCTTGGTTTGTTTGAGTAAGCTGGGTGCTTGCTCCAGTTTCTCAGCAACCCTAAAGGGCCGATGCTTTCGGCTCTCCAGGTTGCACATGGCAAATTAAGCCTCAGCGTTTCCATCACCGTGCTTTGCACACCCTTCCAGGCAGGCAATGGGGCAGATCCTGCTCTGCCGTGGTGGGGTGCCCGAGGCGGGTCCCCCAGGAATGGACCCTCCAGCTCTCCCTGCAATGGGGCTGGACATGCTGACTTTCCTCAGCAGTGACCTGTCGTGTCCCACCACAACCCCCCCAACCCATATTTCCTACTCCTCCAGTCATTTCCAAGTTTCACCTCTCTGGAGCAAGGACAACCGAGAGGGATGTGCTTTATTTCTCACATTTATTTATTTAAATTTTATAAGCCACATTTGCTGCTGTTACAGATTTCTTTGCATCAGCCCCAGGGCAAAGACCGGCAGCTCAGTGGTCGCCTAAAGCAGCTTCATGGTTTTTACACCACGGCGGAGCAGGAGCAGACCGTCAACGAAGGACTGTAAATTGAGCCAATTAAAGGAATCGCTGAGATTATAAAGGACACGCCACGCTCATCATGGTGCAGCTCTGGTCTTCAGAGGGTTTGTACAGAATCTCATATTGCCTTTGTAATAATTTAACACTCTTTAAGTAACATGATGGGGAAAAAAAAAAGCACCACCTTTTAAGTACTATTTTGAAATAAAAGCATACATGCTCTGCCACCCCAGAGGGCTGGGGGTTCGCTCTTCTCTCCTTTAGGACAGTGACTCCAGGCCAGCAGCTTTCACATTCCATCTTTTATTATTTTTATTGCCCAATTCTCCCCTGTACTAAGGTCAGTCAAAGCTCTGCAAAACAAGCACCGAGGGATGATCTTTAAAGCAAGAGGCACTAAAGGTGACCCTGTCATGGCTGGATAGTTTTATCCAGTTGACCACCTCCCTCCATCCCTGGGGCGGAGGAGCCACCTTAGGAACCCAGCAGAGCCCTCAGGACACCCTCAGCGAGCTCCTCACAGCTCAGTCCTAAGGGAAACTTGAGAACAAACCAACAAACCATGTCTTTCTTGTTAAGACTTCCCAGCAACAGCACCAGGTCTGCTACAGCATGTGTGATCTGGTGCAAGTCATGAAGCTGTGATGAACCACTACAGTCCCTCGTTAGCTCGCTAGGCACTGATTTCAGAGGGTTCAAATTCTCTTTGCAGCATTGCAGGGGGAAATCTGTGTCTGTCTCTTTGTGCTCTCTCAGCCCAGGATGCTCTGGTGCCACCAGAACAGAGGTAAGTATTTCCAGGCTTAACACAGCCAGCTTAGTTCCTTTTGTTCATGAACTCCTTGCAGACCTGTTTCAGGTGTGATCTTTGCGATCAGCTGAGTCCTGGGCTCGCTGGCATTCCCTGCAGCCCCCTCCATCAGTGAAAGGAGGTGCCAGCCCCATTCTTTGCTAAGGCAGCTGGAGAGGTGCAAGAGGACAGGGCCAACTGGAGTACTGCTGGGAGAAGGACAAGTCAAAGGGTAAGTCTGGCGGGCAGGACTTCATGGGAGGCGTGTGGGCTCTAAGCCAGCCCCTCCTGATCCTGGCAATGCCTTGATCCACCTTTTTTGGAAACACGTGTGTACGTGTTGTGAGTGTGGGCAAGGCTGTGGCGGGGGAACTCGGCCAGCCTGCATCTTTTCTGTCATCTTCTCCTGCTCCCCTCGCAGCGCCGGGCAGCTCCCAAGGGCCACTGGACGTGACGAACCGGCTGAAGCAGTGACTGCGGGATGGAGCCAGCGATCTGGTTTCAATAAAATCAGCAGATTGTTTCATGGCTGGATGGGAAAGTTGTGAGGCTCCAGGATTTGCTCCTCTGGCAGCTGGATCCTGTTTGTCCATCACCGTCTCCCTGGACTGCAGCTCCCACCCCATCTCTCTGGAACAGGCTTCCCAGAGAGGTGGTCAGTGCCCCAAACCTGTCCCTGTTTAAGAGGCATTTGGACAATGCCCTTAGTAACACAACTTTAGCTTTTGATCAGCCCTGAAGTGGTCAGGCAGTTGGGCTAGGTGATTGGTTTAGGTCTCTCCTCCCAATAAAATATCCTGTTCTGTTCTATGGTTGCTGTGCTGGTTGGAGCACAGTGCCTGCTGTGAGACCCAGCATGCCTGGAGCACTGGCCTCCTCTCAGGATGCAAGGCAAGAGTGCAAAGCAGAAAATAACAGTCAGGTCTGAGAACTAAATGCTTCTGCTGATCAACATCTTCCTAACTCTTTGGAAAGCCAGGCTGGTTGGATGGATGAGAGGATTTCCAGGGAGAACAGGGCTTCTTGGGCTGCAGAAGCCTCCAGCTCGTGGTTCGTCACCTTCTCAGGGCACCCAGCTGACCCAGCAAGAGCACTGGTGAGTCCTCTGCCCCTGCCTGCATCCAAGGAGGGCACCCCAGCAAGCACTGGGGCTATTAATGATGGAGTGGCTGGACTTTGGGACAAACTCCACTGTCATCTTAAAAAGCATCACTGCCCCAAGCGTGGGGTGTTTGTGAGGTGAGCAGACACAGGAGCATCTCCTGGCTCCGGCCCAGCGAAGCTCTTTGGTGCATGGTTTTGATGGGGACATTGAGCATCTGTTTAAAGCTGAGCCCACACTCCCAGGCGCTGCTCAGCCGGGGGCCCACAGCCGGTTCCGACGGAGGCAGCTCTGAAATAGGGGGCGGTTTTCTAGGTCACATTTAGCCTCTCTC
>WTSP01015624.1:0-38430 GCA_025331215.1 Actenoides lindsayi | reverse complement strand
AGAGATTCCCACCCTGGCTGGACACTGCGCTGCTGGGCCCCCTGCTCTGGGTGACCCTGCTGGATGGAGCAGGGAGGTGACACCAGATGATCCCCAGAGGGCCCTGACATCCCCCCCCCACGCAGGGATTCTGTCGCAGACTTGTACAAAGACATCACACACAACCCTGTTTCCTCTCCTCCCTGCTCCCGCTCCCCCTGAAGCCAGCTTCAAGGGTGCAGTTCAAGGAGCCTTGTCCTTGCCAAGAGAGGAGCCGGGGAGCCTGTTTTCCACGCAGGAGCTGATCCCTGCCCTCCCACCTCCCACCCCTCCTCGGGTGCTGGTTGCTCCCACCCGTGGCAGCCTGCAGAGGAAACACCCCCAGGCTGGGTGAAGGGCACGCGGTGAACCCACAGCCGGGTCCCGGGGACTTCGTCTGCCACAGACACGTGTCTTCTGCTTCACACACACCGTGCTACGTGGGGAACGAGTTGTGAACTTTAATATTCCAACTGTCTAATATTAAAAAGGCTTTTGAAAAATCTCTCCCCTCCCTCAAAAAATTTCTAAGCCATGGGGGGTTTTTTTTTGGTGGGTGAAATAGCATTTTCCTTCCTTTTCAGTGTAATACAATATGTTATTCAAGAGCCAAAGAGTTGTCAGTTTTTATGTTATGATAATCTTCTCAAGCATCCAATTTTATTCTGCTTTTTCCCTTCGTGCTGTCACTCACATTCTAGCCTGTCACAAAAGAAAATGTCTGAATACATTAATTACAACTTGTTAGACCTCCATATAGCTAATGCTATTGAGGAAAT
The DNA here is from genome assembly GCA_025331215.1 of Actenoides lindsayi. Lineage (NCBI taxonomy): Eukaryota > Metazoa > Chordata > Aves > Coraciiformes > Alcedinidae > Actenoides > Actenoides lindsayi. The sequence goes on along the minus strand of WTSP01015624.1, from coordinate 37,633 downwards.
CAAATCACTTGGAAAATAACTAAAGAGAAACAGTTGCTGGTGTTGCAGAATTTTTATGCATTGCATTTCAAAGCTGGAGCTTTGCAAGACAACAAAAAATGATTATTACAGAGAATGAGAAAATCAAATACAACTTGATCCTCTACCCTTGGAATGTTTTCTGAACGCGTTACAATGTCTGTTTTCTATCCCGGAAAGAGCAGTTGAACTCTCTTCACACATTACCTTCTTTTATGGTGTAATTACAACCGCGCGCTCCGAAATTACAGTATAAAAACTTCCCCAAGCTAGGAAGTGATCCAATTCTACGTCCCCGCTCACACAAACATCACGGTCGACAGCAGTGGTTCCACTAACGTGACTAAAAGATAATTCTGTTGGGTCTCTGAGAAGACAACCAAGTTACCCTGGGATTAGTGGAGGAGGTATTCACGTGGTTACCCTCAGCAAGGCTTGTCAGCCCAACTCCCGAGGCTCTGCAGGGTGACAGAGCTGGATTTTTACCTGCAGAAGCCACGCTCAGAGTTAAGCACACACGTAACTATTATGCTCGTAAAGGAAGAATTCACTTTTGCAATCGGAGACTCTAAAATAGCAGCAATAGCTTGGGTCACTGTTCAGTAGAAGACAGTTAAAGTACTGGCTACCCATCAGACTTCCCCAGGCACAAGGACCGGCTGAGACCGAGTTTTACGTGTGGTTCCCCGAGAGGCAGCTCTGCAGAAAACCCCACCAGAATGTCTTTGAAGACTCTGCTGCTAATCAAATGTGATTGCACTCGACAAAGAAAACATCGTTAGGATTATGCAAAAGCTGTGCACACAGGAGGAGGTAAACACCTCCCAAAATCTAAGCTCCGTTATCTTTCTACCTTAAAGACATTAATTATTCTCCCATGTGAGTGAACAGCCACTCTCAGATGCACTCGATGATATCAGCAGTGGGCAAAGACAACGAAATCCTCCTGCCTTGGAAGAAGTTATCTGAACAAGCTCGGCTAAAATCTGCAGGAAGCTCATCTCCACTTCCTCACAGAGGTAACATTTCATTAGTTGGCCCTGTTGGAAGATCCACCCTAAGAATGTGGGAAAAGAGACACTTGTGCATTGCTATTTATCAGCATTTCTGACTGTGCCACCGCGCTGCTCGAGCCAGCAAACTGCCAGCGCGTCCCACCGAACCTTCCCCTGCTGCCTGCTAAACCTTTCACCTCACGCTGAAATGCCATCTGACAGAAGAAACTGTTAAGTCATGTACAGTCTTTATCATCTCTACGGTTCTGGCACAAATGAAGAGCAAGGTTAAAGCAGAGGGGGCTCGATCTGCTCCAGGAGAGGTAACGACGCTGGGTGCTGGGCACGCGCAGAACCCAGCTCGGCTCATCCTCCCCCCAGCACAGCAGGGCTTCACCTCTACCAGCCATACTCAGGGTTTACCTTAGAACTGACACGCTAGAAAACAAACCCAGTCGTTCCAGGGTCTCCTTAAAGCATCGCCTGAAACGCAGCTTCCAACTTTCCAACGTCTCTTAATACGTTACTTCTCATTTAAAAAAAAAAAACAGGCAGAAAGTTGAGCTCCCGGGTTGCTTTGCACATAAGGTTTACACACTGCTCAATTCAGAAACAACTGGCTTGACCACACACAAAATACTTTTCTTGAGGACCACGTTTGAGCTTCTCTTCAGTACTGTCCCAAGGGGAAGGAAGAAGAAAGCCTAGGGAAGTGCTCAAGCTCAATTTGCTCTTCGCAGCAAAGTATTTGAGAAGACTCCGGAAGAAACTGAACAAACATTCCTTGCCCTTAGAAGAGAACAACTCGAGACACTGAGGAGTCTTCTGTTTCAGCAGCAAGGAAGTGCCTCTCGACGCCACAGAACCAAGTGCTCAGACAGGTCAAACCTGCACAGCATTTCTTCTCACAGTGAAATCCAGCTCAGGGTTGGGATATGAACCCGTGCTGGAGCACGATCGCTCCGCATGAACCGCCAGAGCTTACCTGAGCTTGAAGAAGCCCACATCTTTTTAAGCGTCTAGAGACTCTGAAAGCATCTGCTCCAGCGTGATTAAAGATTTCTGGAACAGAGTCCTTGGCCTGTTGAGGTTTATAGCTCCCTCCTCTTTGCTACCAGGCAGCGCTGAATGGCGAGGAGACCAAGGCACGGCATCGGCGTGGGCTGTATGGTCAACTGAAGTGGATGTGCCGGGTTGGAGGGACTGGTGGAGCTGGTGCTGGGTAGGCTTGGGGGCTGATGCTGTGCCCCAAGTGCTCCATGCAGCCAGGGTGAGCCTTGGCTTCCCCCCCAAGCAGCTTCCTGGGTATTTCCTGCAGAAGGATATTCTCAGAGTGGGCCCTTGGGACTGAACTAACTCAACAGTGTGGAGATAATCGTAACATCCTTCCACCAAAGTGTCCTTTAAGTGACAGAATGGTTCTCTCTTCAGCTGTCCCAACTGTAGCACTGCTACACTTAGACTTCCCACCTCCCTCCTCACTCCTGCTTCTATTAAGCACAGCTACCTCAGGATGATGAGAAACAAAAGCAGAATAACACTGAAGTGGAGGGCAAACAGTCCCTCAGACTCCCACGAGGTCCAGGAGGTCCTTCACACAGTCAGTATTATGCGAAGAACAAAGACACAGCTGAGTTCAAAGCTGCAAGTCTTTCCTGAGTAACACACAGGCCAAAAAACTCACCCCAAGTCACATCACAGGTCAGTGGCACAACCGGGAGAGGCACTCAGCTCGCTGCCAAGAAAAATCACCTTATGAAAACATATTACCAGCGCTCTCCGCTCCCACTGCCCGACCCCTCCACTGGGATCCAGAGCCTGTTCTCTGTGAACTGGGGGTGGAGGGAATCCTGAGCAAACTGGCACCAGAACACATCGCCCAATTTAGCTGAGCAGATGTCAAACGGCCATTAGCGTTACAATGATTAGTAAACCGAAATTACGTCTTACGGGTTTAGCGCCTCAGATTAAGCATTAACCTGTCTTAATTAAACTGCAGCTCAGTAATTGATTTCACAGTGCTGAACTGTAAGTAACAAACTGCAGATGATCTGGGTTTTTTTATCCAGGAAGACAATGCAAATCAGCCTTTGGACGTTGCACCACCGCCTCGTCTCTACCCCTTCTGCTGAGGCTTGCTCTCTGCCTCTCCCACCCAGGCACAACCTTTGCTGACTTCACATCTGATCACTGCTGTTCTTCTCGAACGGATGAGAGTCACAGCTGGTGACGTGCGGGGTAGGCAGTACCCAACATCTGGTCTTTGTATCCCCGATCTTGTCCCCAGTGTAAAGTTTCTTCCCACGTGCAGAGCCATCACCGTTTGTTCCACCACCCACACGCAGCTTGGCAGCCGCCTGGCTACCGGGTGTGCAGCAGGGTGGGGAACCAGCCCATGGCCACGGCACGGGCGTACAACACGGACTCCTCCCAGCTGCTCCCCCACTGTCTGACAACTTCTCTTCAAATAGAATAACACCTTAATTATAAACACTTTCATTTTCTTTTGACTACACTGTTCAATATAAACAAAGACCTTCAATGAGAGCAACCTGTGTCACCACAAACTGATCAACTCTGGATCTCAGTGCTCAGTCGGGTTCTTCCCTAAGTACGGGACTGACAGATGATCTTTGGGTCAATTACATCCTTTCAAAATAAGGACCAAGAGCAAAATCAGGAGCTTGAGGCTAGAGGGCAAGGAGGGAGGAACGGCAGGGTCTCAGTCTGGACCTCAAAGCTAAATAGTTGAAGGCTATCAAAGAACTTCCACCAGCAAGAAAACATGAAATGAGGATGGAAAGGAGAGAAAATAAAAAAAAAAAAAAGGAGTTTAGGATGTATCATGAGTAAGGAGGCCTTTGGAAGCTAAAGAACAAACAGGAATTAAAGCAGTAGTACAGCTACTGAATCTCGAGCTGGTAAAGCAGCATTACATCAATGGCCCCAAGGAGCTACCTTCACCTCCTGTCTGCCTTCAGAAACAACCAGAGCAACGGGTGGCCAAGGTCACCTTCTTGACAGAGATTCAGACTTGTTCATCACTTTCCCCTTTCCTGAGCTCTGCAGTCATGGATGCCCGAGATGAACACCGAAGACGAGGGTGGGTTGCAGAAGGTGAAGATGACTCTAAGGACAAATGGCCCAGAGGAGCCTGGCAATGAAAAACCATGGTGTGATGCACAAAGCACAGCAGAGGTCTAAGTGGACGCTGCACAGACCCCCCGGCCTGGCTCTTGCCATTCTTCTGAGGAGTCTGGAGCACGTGGGTTGCAGGCATTACGCTGACGGGGCATTTGGTCCTAACTCAGAGCTTGACATTCAGTGATGCTGGAAACAATTTTAAGCAACACATCACATTTCAGGTTGGAATTAAAAAAAAAAAACAACAAGTGAAAACCCATCAAACAGCTTTTAAGCCCCTTGTGCAGCTAATTACTTATACCTGCTGCTGCTTTTCTGAGCTACCTACTCTGTCAAGCTGGAAGGGCTTTGTTCACTGCAGAGCTTACAGCTGGGTCTCCCAACCATGAGGGCCAGGCATCTGCACTCCCGATTGCTTGATCAAGCACAAGGAAGACAGATTGGACTCGTTTGCTCTAACATGATTAACCCTTCATACCATGAGTTGTAAAGTGTCACAAACACAGCCACTTGACTGGGACTTCACAGACGTAACCCAGAACTGGCAAGCTGTGTCCCTGACAAGAGGATGACCCTGACAAGTAACTTCTGCCTTTAAAAGATGGTCACTGCTACACAATTAATTTTCAGTAGAGTTATAGGATCCGAACAGCAGAGTCAGCGTGACCGTTCTGGTCCAGCACATCAGCTTCCTTCTGCGTAGTCGCTCCCATATGTCACCTGCACTCACTGCAGAAGCACCAAACTGCATCAGCCAGTCTTTGTGCTCACCCTGGGAAACACTGCGCAGCTTCAGAGGGGCTGCTTGGAGCCATCTTTTGCACCAACCTGACCTTGAGATGATCTGCATGATAGGACAAGAGGAAACAGTCTCAAGCTACACCAGGGGAGGTTTAAGTTGGACACAAGGAACAATTTCTTCCCCTTGAGGGTTGTCCAGGGCTGTCCCAGGCTGCCCAGGGCAGTGGTGGAGTCCCCGTGATCCCTGGAGGGGTTTCCAAGCCCCCCATGGAGCTGTGGTGCTGAGGGACAGGGGTCAGTGGTGCCCTGGCAGTGCTGGGGGAATGGGTGGACTCAATGAGCTGAAAGGTATTTTCCAACCAGAATAATTCTATGATTCTATGTATTTCAGAAATTCAGATTATTCTTTCATTCTTATTTAAAGATATTGTGAAAAAAAAAGTTTCTTCTGTTTAATCTGCTTATTGCAGTTTCAGAATATATGTGAAACAATGATAAATTACATCAAAGACTAAGTTTAAGGCACACAGGTCTAAGCAATTGTATACACTATTAGCTATACAGACAAAGGTGAAATATTTAAGTCACAATTAAGTGAAATACTAGCATTAGAGATCATGACTGGAATAAAATTATTCTAATGTGTTTCTCAAGAAAAACAATTATTCCTTATGAGTTGTTTGATAATAGTAATTACGTATTTAAAGATTTGTCTTAATGTAATCTCTAAGGTTTTCATTCTTTGACTACTCTGCAGATAGGCAGTCAGAGGGAAGGTATATTTACCAAAACAGAAATCTCTCCCTCCCTAGCTGAGCAGTTAATACTGCTCAATTGTAACTTATCCACAAATAATATTTCTTTTAAATCAACATTTTAAGAAAGAATGTGCAGCCAGCACTAGGAACGTGATGTTTCAAATGATAAAAGAATCTCTGTACATGCATTTGAGTGAATTTACCCCACTGGAATGAAAAAAGACTATTTACTACAGTAACTTGAAAAATTCACTTCTAAAAGTACAGATAGAGGAAGAAGTAGCACTGTCATTACTGCTCTTGCCTTCACTTCTGGAATAGCTAAGTCAGTACTTTCTGAATTTAAAATTAGGATTGCATGACAGCATTTGGTTTGTGCTGCTGTTCATTCCCAGAATTGGACTAGCCATTTGTAGAATAATTCACCATAATTTGAAAGTCTCTGCTCAAAACAGTAGATCATGGGAAGAAGACTGGTGTTGCAGATTACGCTGTACTAGCAAAATTATGTCAAAGAGTTAGTGTTCTATTTGCTAGCTCTCTGTGTGACTTGGCTTTAGAGATCTTCACTGCCATAATCATACAGGCCATCCTTCTATGTTAAGTAGTTTTAAGGTAGCAAATGACACAAAATAATGTCACTTCACCTTTTTAAAATTAATATATCAGATTTTAATATATCGGATGTACTCAAGCTCACGTGAAATAGTAAGCAATATTTTTTTGTAGATAAACTTTCTGGAGACAGAATAAAGCAAGTCATGGAACACATCTGGAAACTTCAGGAGTTCTGTAACAGCATGGCCAAGCTTGATATTGATGGATATGAATATGCATACCTTAAAGCTATTGTCCTTTTTAGCCCTGGTAAGGAATTTAATAACCATATCTTTAACATATGAATGATTATTATTTAAAATGTTTTAGCAATTTTTTGAATGAGACTAATGTCTTGAGACTGATCTGTTCAGCTGCAGATAAAATGATTGTTCCATGATGATTTATCACAAAAAATATCTTTTTTAAAAATAACTCTGGAGCAACCTATCCATGTGATTTACAGTTCCAATATATCAGGTATTTCTTGTACATCGGCCGTAGAAGCCTAGACTCTTAGTTACCTACAGCTGAGAACCTACAAGTAATGTTATCTGGGATGTGTACTAGCAATATTAGTGAAGTAAATGGCAGGAAGGATTAGAGGAAATACATTCTCACAGTAACAAAAAGAAACTGGCTTCAATTTTAGTATTTTTAATACACTCCTAAGAGGGATTGCTGAAATATGAGCAATAATACCACTGTATTTTATATGGAACTTGCACAAAATCTCCCAAACTAAATGTAAACAGGCTATCTTCCATTTGTTACCAAAAGAAATGACAGCACACAACTAAAGCATGATAAAGCAGTGTTTTCTCAAAGAAGACACTTGGGATTTTCTGGAATGCGAAGGTAAGAACATTAAAGAAATGGGAAGTGACGGTGTCTTCAGCAGAGGTGGAGAAATGTTCCTAAGACACAGGAGGGTTAATTTGAAACTGCTGACAAGCTGAGTAAAAGGGAAATAAACTTGCTCAGAAAGACAAATGATTTACTTTAATTCAAAGGTGTTTACCACTTTGAATTTAACAAAATATAAAGAAAAGGAGTATCCTGTACTCAGGAGTTTGGAGTATTTTTTTGCACTGGTATAATTTTTTCTTTGTAATAATTAGAAGATATTGGTGTCCTGAAATTTGCTTTTGGATTTTGTTTTGCAGATTGTACCGTTATGGTTAGGTTTATTAGGGGTTTTATTCAAGTTGGAGGAGCAAGAAACTCTCCAAACTCAAGCTAGCTCTGTCCCATTTCAGGGGAAGACCAGTTTGAACACAACACTGAAGACACTTGGGCATAGTCAGATATGTGGTATTTTCTGTAATTTTCTGATCATGTGACTGTCTTTGAGGAGCTGAGCCAGCTTAGAATTGAAACACGAGACAGACTCAGGAAGGCCAAGAAATTGATCTGTCAAGAAAAGAACCCTAGATACTGCTCAGACAGCACAGATAGTCAAAATCACAGAGGCAAACACCTTTAAAAAGCAAGGTTAGAAATGTAAACTAGGAGTGAGGTTGCCTGGTACCTACCTACAGGCTTAATCTTTTTCTTGTGGATACACACAGACATAGAAAGCGAGCAAGCTAGTTCTGAAGCCAGAAGCAAATGTTCAGTTGAGTGGTTTCCTTTATACAACTAATACATTAAACATCACAATGCAAGAAAAATATTTATTAAATGTGAGAATCTTATAACTACATATATTTCACAATGTATAGGGAAACAATCGACATACAGAAATGTTTTGTTTCTTTAGATCACCCTGGTCTGACCAGTTCAACCCAAATAGAAAAATTCCAGGAGAAGGCACAGATGGAATTGCAGGACTATGTACAAAAAACCTATCCAGAAGATACTTATAGGTATTTATTGTCTATAGTACCCAAAGTAATGTTGTGGGCCATAGCTGCAAAAAGACCAAATAACATCATTAATGTAAAAATTTCCTTTTTGACATATGTTCTTTTTTGAAAACTGGTGAGAAAGAAATAGAACGTTGTTCTTAAAAGCAAGCAGGTTTGTTTAAAGATAGGTGGAAGCAAGAATAGTTGTCTAGCATCTTCCATGTAAATTAAACTTGAGTACAGTCTGTTATTTTTTAGTCTCATTGCCATGTTTAGGAAAATAAACAGACTTACTTTACTAGAACTCCCAAGGATAACTGCCTCAACCACCTCAGCCTTTAATTCAAACTCCCTCCTTTTTCAAGCTAGTTGTCAAAGAGGCTTTGTGATAATAAAAAGGTGATAATCATCCTTTTAAATGTTTGTCAAATTACTTATGCAGAAAAGCATTAAAACTGCCAGTTGGTAAACCTCGGAAAAACAAGGATCACATGTGGAGAACAGTAACCAGCTCTTAATCTTCTGGTTTTAAGAAATTCCCACATCCTACTTATTTTCTCCTTTGTTGTTTTTTTTCTTTTGTTTTTTGGGTTTTTTTTTTTTTATATTTCCAAGGAGTTCTCTTTTATCTTGGTTTTTTTTTTTTTTTTTTTCACTTCTCAACTGTTCCCGTTTCTTACTTGCCAGAAATAATTCCTCAATTCTCTAATAATCTCATCAAAACTACTTCAAATTTCATCAACACAATGATCCTCTGCACTATAAGGGAAATGCTAACTTCTGTCTAGCAATATGTCTTAGAACATACTCTTTTACTGTGAAAAGTATCCCCATGTAAAGCAGTTTGCAATCCCACATATTTAAGCAAGGTCTGAGGGTAGTGTAACTTTGAAAAACAAACAAAAGCCTGTAAGAGAGAGAGCTGCTCCCATCTCAGGCAACTTTTCTGAACTGATTTTACAGAGTTAACATTTTATGGGGCAACAGAAAGGGCATCAGGATTCCCAGTTAGGTGCAGTGAAGATGGGTTTGTCTACTTCAGAAATATCCTCAAATCGCACATTCTTCTTCTGTGTACAGCTCAATTATTCTGGTTTGATGCATGAGAGCTGGATATTTGCCATAGAAAGAAATACAGAATTTGTTCCATATAATTCTCTTGGAAGTGGCTCAAGAAAGAAAATCGGAGGGTTACGTTTCCCAAACAATGTCCTGTATTTTAATTGATATTTCTGTATCCCCATGCTCACCCATAGCTAAGTTTAGAGTACAAAACTGATTATTTCTGAGCAACTGAATGCTGGCACAAATTGAGATAGAAGCACAAGTATTATAATTTTCACAGAAACAGCAGCATATCTTGAATGTTTTTGCCATTTTCCCTTAAGTTTACAAGATATGTGGTGTATTAGCAGAATCGACCTTATATAATTTCTCCATAGGTATTTAAGCCTTTTCCTGAGTCCTGTGATCAGTGCTGCCTAAGGTTTGCTATTGCATGGCTCTGGATCGGGAAATTTATTTATTTTGGCATTTGTGATGTACATCTGCCATATAAACACAGCAGATATGCTTTCAGCACTGTCCTAAATTTCAAATGCATTGAAAGTCCAGAAATTCAATACAATCACTTCATTATTCTGAATGTCTGTTAACATCCTGGTACAGAAAAAAACACAGCATTTGGCAATATTTATGAGTAACAGCACATCCTTCCAAATTGCTTTTCTCATCAGAAGCAGATTCTCTTATCCTTTTATACCTATCCAGTCCCATTCCTGGTTTGTCATTAAGTTGCTGGGCAACTAAGGACTATGCCGTTTATGGTTTAAATTTTAATTAAGCATTTTACTCCTGAAATTGTGCAGATGTTTTCACTAGTCATTATGAATGTTATTAGTCTCAGCACTGTCCCGAACTATGAAGTGCTTCCGCAGCTGGGAATTTCAAAGCAGATCAGGAGGACTGTGTGTGTTTCTACGTACACATTGTATCTAGAAGGGGCATTAATATGTCCTTTTCACTGGAAAACCACAAAGAAAGATGGTTGCTTTTCATTTCAGTTCCAGGATAGAAAAGTAATGATTCTTTTTATGCTATCTCAATTAGCTTTAATTGCCTCTCTGTTCCCGTTCGTGAGTTACGGTAATAATAAAACCAGATCCAGCTCTTCAGGCACAAAGTACTTTAAACTGGTACTGTATGTATTTATTATCCACTGAACTTCTTTTTCAGGCTAGCCCGGATTCTAGTTCGCCTGCCAGCACTTAGGCTGATGAGCTCTAGCATTACCGAGGAACTGTTTTTTACTGGTCTCATTGGAAATGTTCCCATTGACAGCATAATCCCCTACATTCTCAAAATGGAAACAGCAGAATATAATGGTCAAATAACTGGCACGTCTGCGTAGTGGGAACGACACGGTTTGATGGAGCCAAGTAGTTTTCATTAAAACGTACAATTACGAAGTTAAAAGAATAGCATTTTTGGTATGTACAAATATTTCCAACTTATTCTCGGTTTCCTGTCAGATTGCTCCTTGTTTGTTTGCTGACGTTGACAAAATTTAAGCGGCTATTAGAAGACCTGCTGTAGGACCTTTTCTGCCACAAGGAATGTTTTTGATGCCTTTCATTTAAAAGGCTATAGATTACCGAACATACTTTTCACAAGCTTTGTATTTAGAAATTATCAGTGGTTAAAAATAGAGTTTTATAATACCAGAGACTAGTAATAAAATTACTTGAAAAGTAAAAAAGAACAGTATGTATATATTTAAAAATATCCTTGGAATTAATATCTAATAAATGCCAGGGTATAATACTAGCACTTTGTAAGCACTTCTTGTCAAAGCAACAACAACATCATCAACAACCTGCTTATGAGTATGGAAAATGAAAAAAAATTGCTCATGTCCTTAGTCAAAATGCTAGTGATTTCTGCAAAAATGTAGTATGCTACAGGAGACAATCATTTAACCTCTACAAAGTCACTTGCTCTTATGTTATGCATGAAATATTAATGTGGATTCTTAAATCAGCTATCCGCATTATATCAAACTATACTCTGTTAAATTAGTGCAGCTGTAATTCACAGTACGATGCAGTCATAGTGACTATTACGTGCTACAGGAATTACCCAAACTAGGAGAAAAAATTTATTTCTTGCCACAGTAATGACGAAATATTCAAGTTCCTTGAAGTTTTTATTCAGACCAACACAATCATGATAAGTGTTATTCTAATAGGAAGCTTCTTGATTGTGGGGAAAATCAGTCATTAACTGTAAGAACAGTAATTTTCAAGTAGAGCTGTGCAATGCTCTTTGAGTATCGTCTTTGCATTTCCAGACTTACTCCTAAACACCCTCATTATCCAGCCAAAGGTACAATTTAAAACCTGATATGTGTAGAACCTCTGGCTGTCAACAAGAGTATATTAGAAAGCTCTCTTGCTTTATTTCTCCCTAAATGAGCACTCCCAGTTCTGCAGTGCTCTCACTTCCCGTGACTCAATTTGAAACTGAAATATAGTTAGGATATACATTCAGTCATATACAATTGCAGTTAATGACTGATACATCATAGAGTTATAATATTAACTACTTTTTACCTGTCTAGGGTGATCAACATGCTTTCTATTATTGGCCATTAGCTGCTAGCATCACTTTCATTTTAGTACAATTTATTGTTATTAACTATTTTAAAAAATCAAAGTTTAAAAAAAGTCATGGCAATTAATACCTACATCTGATAGTGGCCTGTTACATGCATCAATTCTTTCAATTATGTGTATGGTAGAGACATTTTCTACTTGTATATTTTTATGTGACAAAAATCTAATAGTAAGTTCATCACTTCTGTTTTTCTCTCATTATTGACATTTATTTAGAAACATCAACCAGGATGGTGTTTGTGTCTTTTAAAGGTCTGAACTGTAGCCAAAAGACGGTTAAGCAGCTCTAGATGGGGCTTCTGATGTAATAAGAAGTTCTGACCTGGTACACTTCATTGTCATTAGGAGGTTTATGTTGGTAGCACTCACTGCAACATGGAAGTTTATTTACTTATAATCTCTGGATGCAGTTACCATTGTTAGAGCATTGAGAGTGTTCTCAAAAGGGTGTTACAAAGAGTCCAAAATACATGCAGAGATTTGGAATGTGCTTTTGTTTCTCTAGGCTTTTGCTATAGCAAAGTAAATTCTCATACTTTTAATGTGATGCAAGGTCCACATTCTGAATGTTAAGTCAACTGGAATGCAGAATTTTGTACTAGCAGTTTTATTGCAGTGTAACTTCTTTGTGATTGTGTCAGCAAAGTCCCTGTTTTAAGGGAATACAACTTAAAAATTAATTGTGACATTAACAACATCAGAAGAAGTGGCTACTTTGGAAGAGTTGTGGCCATTTTTGTTAAAACTTATTGCATTATCTTGTTGTTCTAAAAGCACTATACATTGAACTATTGTGATATTTTTAATTGAAAAAAAAAAATAATTATGCTGTTTAATTTGCTTTCAGTATTTTGTAAAAATCATTTAAGCAGATACATAAGCATTTTTAATGACAAATGAAATATTCCTTAGCACAAAAACTAGCCATTGGAATCTTTTTTTCCCAAATTTGAGTACACACCAGCTCACTTTTTAATGACAAACAATTTCAACTTCCAGATTATCAAGTAAAAGGGCCCAATTTTCTGTGGAAAAAAAATTGTTTTCCTAATTTTTCTTACTTACACTGCAAGAATAACGGTTCAGGAAATGAAATAAAACCATTAGTTTTTTGGGAACAGAGAGATCAAATTAAATAGAACTTAAAATGTATGCACAAATGTATTACATTTGTAAATCAAAATGGTAAATACCATGCAGCTCTGTTTACACACAAACTACATTCCCTACAAATGCCAGGTCACATAATTAAGATTCTTGATCCATCTCTGGTAGTCACTTACTCTGCAAAGAGTTCCTTGGACTTCAAGGATAAAATATTAATTTGTGTAAAGGAAGTATCAAAAATGCAGTCCATATCTAGTGTTTGTTTATTGTGCGTGCATTTAATAGATGAAGCAGATTCTGATATTACCACCTAAAAGCATCATCAGCATGATTTGCTGGCTTGCATTAGTCAGGACGAAGCTGATTTAGTCCTTAGCCATTAACAAAATGTACTTTCTCTAACTATTCACCATTTTGTTTGCAAGACTAACAGTTTAGATGGTAGAAATGTGGGCAGCAGATGGTAGATCATAGAGCTTAAGATATAATCAGAATTGAAAATGTTTTGCATATATCACTATTAGCTATAAATAATGAGATAGATGTGATGAATAACCTAACACTTCTTTGTCACATGCTGCTCAAGGGCTGTCATAAAAATGAGCCAAAGACTTGGCATATGATGGAGAGATACTGAAAGGCATCACTTAAAACACTGCTGTATAAAACTATAAACCACCTTCTCCAGTGCACTAAGGCTCCTTTGCACTAAATTTGAAGTGTAATCCGAGGCTGGTTGAGGTTGGAAGGGACTCTGGAGGTCACCAGGTCCAACCCACCTGCTTCAGCAGAGCCACCGAGAGCCAGGTGCTCAGGACCATGTCCAGGTGACTTCTGAATATCTCCAAGGATGGAGACTCCACAGCCTCTCTTGGCAACCTGTGCCAGTGCTTGGTCACCCTCAGAGTGAAAAAGTCTTTCCTGATGTTCAAGGCAACCTCCTGTGGTCCAGTTTGTGCCCATTGCCTCTAGTCCTGTCACTGGGCACCACTGAGAAGAGCCTGGCTCCATCTTCCCTTCAGGTATTTGTACTCAGTGATGAGATCCCTCCTGAGCCTTCCCTTCTTCAGGCTGAACAGTCCCAGCTGTCTCAGCCTGGCCTCACAGGAGAGATGTTCCAGTCCCTCCATCATCTTCATGGCCTTTCACTGGACTCTGCAGTATGTCTGCAGACCATTAGGCTTCATTGTGGGAAGGGGATGTTGCTGGCTTTTTCTTGGTGTCCACCAGGACCCCCAGGTTCTTTTCTGCCAAGCCGCTTTCCGGCTGGGTGACCCCCAGCATATGTTTGTGCCAGGGGCAGGACATTGTGCTTCCCCTTTTTGAACTTCATGAGGTTTCTTTCGGCCCGTTTCTCCACCCTGTCGAGGTACCTCTCAATGGCAGTACCACCCTCTGGCCTATCAAGCAGTGAAGCTGCTAATCCAGCAGTGATCTAGGTGTAATCATTCAAAGAAATCTTTTTCCCTGCATGTTCATCGATAGAAGATAAATGTTTAAGAGGCCCAGAACTGAAGGGATTCTTTCTGACAATTGTTTAGGTGTTGCTTGGTAGCAATAGAAAAAGGCATACCTAAGGAAAATGATCTTCACAGTGTTATTCTTGTTCTGTGTTAACTTTTGACATTACTTTTGGCCTCTTCTGGTGATTGCACTTTCAGGCCACTCTCACTTAATGAAGGTAGAACAATGTACACAGTACAGCTGCAGACTCAAGCAAGTTCTGAACTACCTCTGCAGGAAACACTGCAATGGTAATGTGGTTCTTGTCATTTCTGAGCTTTGTTCAACCCCCCAACAGTAACTGGGAGATGGCAACAGGTGAATCTTCCTATACTAGCCTTACTTTTAAATTAATTTCACTTTTTTTCTTTGCAAGTGCAAACTTATGAATATGGGACAGGAAAGATTTTATTATTGTAACAATCATTGAAAAACTATTTCTTTATCTTAAATATGGAAATAGTTTGTTTTTATAAAGGACAAATTTCAATGCCAAACTTGTGTTTACAGAACTAGGAGTCAAAGGATCCCAGTCTGAAAGTAATTCTAAGAAAACTGACACCTCCCTGAAGCTCTATTTAGTGCCTAAAATTCACTCTCTCCAGAATTTTCGAGGTCCTGTTTCTGCTGCTCTTGAAAATATTTTAATTCAGTAGAAATATAATAATAAACTATTTGATTAGATCTGTCGGAACTTGAGTACGTGTATATTGGTAATAAATCATTCAGACAAATGTTAGAATTCTGTGCTGACTGAAACTGGAGCATGCAGAGAGTGATAGTGAAGTAATAATGTCCATTCTCCATGTACTTAATTTGTTCTCCAACTCTTTTGAGAAGGAACTGGGTTTGAATCTTCTAGCTAAGAAGGAAAATGATCTATAACTGTGTGGGAGCATTTTGGATTAGCTTTGTAAGAATGTCTTCTTAGTGCATTTGGGCAAGAAGGTATACTACTTTTCTTCCCTTAATTTACTTACATTGCACTAAAGAGACACAGAACTAAGACCATGTGCAAATGTCATCTTTCTCTGCTTATCAACATTGCTTGTAAATTAGATCCAGTGCTTTTGGTGCCAGTGGAGTTAATCTGGCATTAAACTGGTAGAAGAGGAAAAACTAATCTCCAAGGAGAGATCCTTCAAAGAGATCATACAAGCCTTTACTTTACCTGCCTTAAAATGTTAGATTATTAAGGAGGCTTAGTTTTTAGAGCACTCTGGGGCAAGAAACTATTGTTGGTCACCACTGATTACTTGGTATCATTTACCAGGTCTCTTTTTACCATCACCTGAAGCACTTGGCCCTCAGGACAGCCATAGTGCTTCCAGTGAATGGCACCTGCTCAAGATTTCTGTGCCGAATACAGCTGGCTCTGTATTACCATTGTAGTACCCTCTAGCAAAGGGCACATTCTGAGGTAGACAAGTCAGGGCTGAAGCTTCTATGTGGACTGTTTCTTTGGCAGAGACTATAAAACACTTCAGTGTTTTCATTGTTGAGTTTAGCACACAGGACTTGCACAGATTCCTGAAAGATTTCATCCAAGATGCTAAAGATGTCGGTACGTTTTCCTGACCGTTAAAATTAAAGAGGGTAGTTGGGATTCTTCCCTGTTTAGATGCTGTTCAATTACGGATAATTTTAAAAAGCACCAAAGATCATCAGGAATACTGTTTAGCCAGGAAAAGGGAATTGGAAATTACTGGGCCAAGGATACTGCCAGAGAAGCAGTTATCAAAGCAGCTTTCTGCTGTAACAGCACCAGTGATGGGCCCTGTGTGAACTGGGTGGTGTAAACAGTATAACTGGGAGGTCAATCAGACATACACAGGTGCCAGTATATACCTACAGGATGATTGTCACTGTGAAAAGGGAAAAAAATGTTTTTCTGTTTGAAATCCCTCCTCTCTCCTTCAGTTACTCTTCAGAGTGCAAAAGCAAGGCGAGTTGGTTCTTTTTCATCTGCTCTTGCCCAGAAGAGAAAAAGCAGAAATGCCAGGCAAACAAGCAGGTTCCCATCTATCCCAGTAGTTCATCACACTTGCTATAAAACCACAGAACAGCTGCTGCAGTGGTTTGCTATGATGATGAGCATGGGCCAGCCGGGAGAGCAGCACGCAGCATCTGCAGGCCTAATGCCTCCATATACCCAGGGAGAATCAACAAAACGAGGCCATGTTCACCCTATGGAGGAGAGTTAGGGGCAGAGGAGGGACAAACTGCCAGCATCTACTGGATCTTGAATGACAGAAATAGTTTAAAAAGCAGCTTTATATGAAAAATTACCAAGAGGGTGTGGCAAAAGGGAGAAAATTAAAACATTTGCTTTTTGCACCTTTTAATTCTAAAGTTGCTGAGTAATTTTAACAGTAAATTCTCCTGAATGAAGTTCAGGCTTATTTTTTAATGAAAAATGCCATAACTCCTCTTGTTAGATAATGCTACAACCCTACTTCTGCTGCAATCAATATTATCAACGTTATATGGGAAATTATTAGGGGGGGGGGAGGGGAAGGAACATTATTTATAGTGATGTTGCAAGTTAACTTCTTCATAAAGTTTAAATGACCTAAATCTAAGTGTATTAGACGTGGAAAACATCAAACCCCAGATCACATTATTACTGAGCTTTTTGTTGTGAAGTCATGCTAAGTTTTCACAGACATTACTGTCATAATGTTCCATAATTTTCACAGCCTGTTTTATCCTCTGAGTTACATGAGTGCTTTGAAAATGGCTTATTATTCTTGAAATTCATGCCTGTCTTCCTTCTTTTGTAAGGGTTTGATAGATTTGTACACATCTTTATTTTGTGCCTCCCACCATTGTGCATTTCTGCATGTTCAATTCTAAAACTCACTTGAGCAGCTAATGCATATGTACATAGTTGTATGTATGTGTGTATGAATGTATATGCTTATACCTATCTGTCTAAATATATTATGTACAGTGTATAGAAAGTGTGTAGTGTATGTATATATGTACAGATACGTGGCCATGTATTTGTACCGTTCTGTATGTTAAAGCTTTTCATTAATTTGCTAATCCAGAGCTTCCTGGTTTTAATTTCTTAGTCCAAACTAAGGCTTACTTAAGCAGATGAATCCTCATGAATTTCAGAGCTTTGCACCTTTTTCTAAATCCAGCCTGAATTTAGTCTTTTCTGTTCAGACTGACAAATATAGTCCATTAATTTTCTGGCTTTTACATTATTCCCTTTACGTTTTCCCATTTGATGTGTTGAAGTCTGCCAGTGAATAGTTAATTGAACATATAATGTCTGTTAAATGAATAAATAAGTATAGTCATAGAAGATACTTCTTTTTAGTATATACTCCTCCTCTTTCAGCCTTCTGAGAGACTGTTTTGTAAAGTTTTATTTAGCATTGGACTGTAGCACAGAGAACAGGATGCAATGGCTGCTGTTTAGAAAATCAGTACTGGTATTGCCATAATGACAACATGAAAACAAACCATTAAACAAAGACTGTGTCCTCTGTTCCATGAAACAACAACATTTCTGTTACAGTGGTAATGAAATGAGAGAGAGATCATTGCTAGTTCATTTCTCACCAAGCATCAAGACTTAGATAGGATTTTCAGGATGCATTTCAATTGTATATTCACTTTACAAAGTTATTATCTTTATTGTCTAGCTTAAACTAAACAGAGCTGGTTAGTTCACTTAGTTGTCAGGCTAACATCCATATGCATACTCTGTTCTTCCCTGAAGCTGTTACCTGTGCAGATCTTGCACCGAGTGTGTGATGTTCCCATTATTCATGTGGGAGTGAGGCACATGGAGCAGTTATCAAATTAGCAAAGGAAGCCTTCTGTAAAACTATTAACTTTTTTTAAGGGGAAAAAAAAAAGCATTTCACAGACCATGTAGGGGAGTAACTTAGCAAGTCTTGTTTGTGTGATATTAAAAAAGTGAAGCAGAATTTCCTGGGCAGTTATTTCCACCTTTTTTTAAAATGTGGCAAAGACTTGTGTATGTTTAAGCAGATCAGCAGACACCAATTAAAATAATGTGAGCTTCTTGCATGCTTAAAGGAAAACACAAGTCTTTTTCAGCATCAGGCCTGCTGCTTCCAGTCTGCTATGGGAGATGCAAAGAATGTTCTTTGTTTCTTGTTGTATTGTTTAGTGAGCTTTTGTAAGTTTTGTTTCAAATATAGAGGAAAAAAAACTGTAAAACATCCATTTTAACATGTCAAACCTTACTTTTGAGATTTTCAGCAAGAAAATTATTTAATTAGTGTCAGGAATTCCTGTGACAGTCCTTCATTGATGTCTTGACAATCAGTGCTGTTTGAATAGTGTTTGCTTTCTTCTTTAAAGGCTGAATGGAAACCTGAATGTCTGTTAACATCATTGTACTGCAGCAACATTTTTAAAGACCAGGAAGCCAGCTGGGGTATTGATCAGGATTGAATTTGTTTAAAAATTCAATTGTTAATCGAGGCAAAAGAGCGTATTTTTAAATTGTGACCTTGTTTTATATACATGTTTGAGTTGTTTGTATTCTGAATGATAAAATGCTCTCAAATTTACATGGCAATAAAGGCTCTGCGTTAATATTGTATGGAAACTGTGGAACATGCAATCTGCTTTCTGTGTTCGACCCTGGAGAGCAGAAGTCTGAGAAGCACACCTATTGCCAGATACCTGACACCCCTGAATACATGGCTTCTCATTCTTTTTTGAAGTTATCTTAGATAAATGATAAAAAGGCACAGGTCCATTTAGAAATATTTTTTATAATAGTGGGTTAAAAGTAGGACTGAATAAATTTGAAATAAAAAGGATATACTTTAAGAAAACATATTACTTACAGAGCATGTATGTTAAATTTCTCATACACGGAATCAACGTGAAATGTGGAAATATTTGTAATAATTAACCTGTACTCCAAAATACATTTCAAGCCAGTGTGCAAAGCTTCATAACTGAAAAAACTGCACACTGTGTAAGTGTTGTATCTGTTTGGCATACCAGACAGTTACAAACTCCTACAAAAATAGCAGATTTTTATAAAAGGAATAATCTACTTTTAATTCCTTGGGATATTTTCTGGAAGTCTCTGTTCATTCTAGTTTAGAGAAATATTGTTTATGTTATTGTATTTTAATTTAAAGTTAAAAGCCTTGCAAAAGTTGTTAATTTCTCACAGCTTCTTCTGTGAAATCAGCAGTTATGTGTGATAGCACTTAAAAATAATAGCATGTTCTCTTTTTTAATCTGAATTTTATATCTAATCAATGTCTTCAGTCATGAAGAGGAATTTGCATTGTTGTGTTTGTATATAGAGTATTGCAGTGCATGATTTAGCTTATGCATTTTATTAAATGCTGTTTAAATGTGGCATTATATTGTTGTGGCTTAATACTACTACCTAAATGAGGTTTATACCATTAAAGTGAATTACAGATATAAATGCATTCTTGAGTTTTATTTTTAAATTCACTTACTTAATTTCTTTTTAAACATTACGTGTCTGAGTCAAATACATAATTTAGTATCTTTTAGGATCAAACAATATTTTCCCTTCACTACAGTGCTTATCAGTGACTTCAGCGGGTCTAAGACAGAAGATCACTATTTCTAGGTGAAGGAGAAAGACCTTTTTCTAAAAGTTTTAATTCATCTTCTTTTAGCCTTCTGCTTTTCTTCCCCTCTCCCCCTTTTTTTTTTTTCCTTTCTTAAGGAGATAGCTATTAACAGGCAATGCTTTGTTACTACAAAGGGAAACAACAGAAAAGAAGTAAAAACCGCATGTGACCATATTCTTTTTTCCCCCGGGGAGGAGTTGCAGCCCTTTCCTTATGTATTATCTAATCATCTAACTTACCTACTTCCCTTAAATTAACAAGTTATTTCTCCTGCTTAAGCTGTCACTGTACCTGCGTGTACCTTACTTTTCATTTCACCCTTATTTGCCTCAGAAATACTTGTGTGGAGTGGTTTTGACTCCCTCCTCTGAAGGCATCCGCCCAGTTCACTGTCTGAGCGGCTTCCCAGGTGCGGCTGCGGGCCGGGGCAGGATCGGGCATAACCGTGCCCCGCGCCACCGTGCTCTCCAGCACCTCCCTCCCCGCCAGGGCCGCCCGGGGCCAGGCGGGGCCGCGCTGCGCCGCCCGGGGAGCCGCCTCTTTAACAGAGGCGCGTTTAATGGCCGCGAAGCGGTTGCTAATCTGCAAAAGGCAACTCACGGTGGCAGGTTCTCGGATAAACTGCAAAATACGGGCGAAAAAGGCATCTGGCTTTGCGTGCAAGCGCCTCTGGGAGCGAGCAGGAGCCGGCCCGCGCAGGGACCACCTCCAGCAGGTCTGGCCGCGCCTCCGCCCTCGCCTCACGGGCCGCGCGGCCGCTGAGGGAACTGCGGCTGGCGCCGCCCTCGGTGCAGGGCGGTGCTTCCCGCCATTTCCGCCCGGCGGCGGGGCCGAGGCGGGCGGGCTGCAGCCATGCCGATGAAAGGCCGGTTCCCCATCAGGCGGACGCTGCAGTACCTCAGCCAGGGCGACGTCATCTTCAAAAGCTCGGTGAAGGTGATGACCGTGAACTACAACACGTCGGGAGAGCTGAGCGAGGGGGCGAGGTGAGCGGGGCCGCGGCGGGAGCGCGGGGCGGCCCGCGCCTTCCGCGGAGACATCGCGGCGTGCGGGGCTGCGCCTTCCGCGGAGACATCGCGGCCTCCGTCTGTGTGTTCTTCTCCTTTCCAGAAAGTTTGTGTTTTTCAACATCCCCCAGATCCAGTACAAGAATCCCTGGGTGCAGATCATGCTGTTCAGGAACATGACCCCCTCGCCCTTCCTCCGGTTCTACCTCGGTAGGTGCCGCCGGGCCTGCCCCGTGGGCGCTCCCGGCAGGACCCCCCCTCCCGCCGTTAGCCCCGAGCAGATTCGGGTGCAGGAGGCCGCGGAGCTGGAGGAGTTTCGCGCTAGAAGCGCGGTTTCTGTCACTCCAGTTTGGCCCCCGTGTCTCGGCCCGCAAAGGGGGAAGACTTACGCTTGTTTAGGAAGGTGCCTTTAAAGGTTCGCAAACGCCCTGTGCTCCTCCTGGCCCTGGCCTCCGCTGCGCACGCGGCTGCCGGCTGTCCGAGAGGCGCCCGCTGTAGATGGCGGCTTTGCTTTTCCGATGTGTTTAAAGCACCTTTTGCAGCCACTACGGAAGAGCCTGGGGTAGGGAAGGGAGAGGAGAGGGTTTGATACACTATTACAAATCTTTCTTGACAGACACTGGAGAACAAGTCTTGGTTGATGTGGAAGCTAAAACCAACAAAGAGATAACTGAGCACATCAAAAAAATCTTGGGAAAAAGCAAGTAAGTAACACATAATAAGGTAACGGACAGTCTGCCATACGTCATTGGAGCTGGACTTTAAGGTCCCTTCCAAACCATTCTATGATCATAATATGATCCCTGCAAATTTCTGTCAGATATACAGGAAATACCCCTTTTCCCCAAACAGAATTGACATAAAGTCCACAAGCTAGTAACTGTAAATCCATCTTTCTGGTAAATTGGGTCTAGGGATGGGAGAGGAAATACTGCCATTCAGGCTTCTGACAGTAACAAATCCTTCTTCTAGAGAAATGCTTGAAAAAGAGGAGAGAGAAAGGAAAAAACTATCCCATCCAGCAACGTTTGGGCCCAAGAAGTACCATCTGCGAGAATGCATGTGTGAAATTGAAGGCCAAGTTCCCTGCCCTGCTTTTGTGCCACTGCCCAAAGAGATGAGGGGAAAATACAAAGCTGCTATGAAAAATGAAGCATCAGAGTGACATGTCATGCAGTTGGTTTTCCTCAGGGCTGGATGATAAAGGTACCTCAGCAAGAGGCAAGAGACAACAGCTCCTGGAAACAGGAACAACCAAGTTCATGTAATACAGACAACCTTGTCTCACACATCTTCTTACAGCTACAACCAGAATAAAGTGAAAAATAAATAAAAGTTTAAAACCCCAGCTTTTTGGTGCCAGTTTTACAAAACGTTAGTTGCTGCATAAAACAGAACAAGGAAAACAAATGAGTAGAGCCCTAGTTACTGCGCATGCTTGCACATGTAAGGTTATGGCAAAACCAAAATTGTTTGCTTTGACAGAGACTAGACTAAGAAGTCAGTTTATCTCAGAAACATCACAGAATTCCACAACCTACAGAAAGTGGTGCATGTGTTCCTGCTGATTTCCATCTTGTACTAACTAAAGACAACCAGATGATAATGTCCCTCTAGGCCCAAACAACATACTGAAGTTTATTTAGTTACAACTCGCAACTAGAAGTCTCATTTACAATAAGATACAGCTTTTGCAGTTGATAACCTCAGCTCTGAGAAGACTGATGAAGTCAAGAATATCAGCAGTAAACATGTACATTGGCATCTGAAAGGTATGTCTTGCAGTTACCGTTACTGTTCTTCAAAAAATAAAGATACTCTTGAGGAAATTAACAGTCTTCCAAAACAAACAAACAAAGAAAAAACAACCCCAAAGGAGAACTATCTAGATTATCAACTTCCAGCAAATTCTAGCCAGCATGTCCATTATGGTTCAAAATCCAGTGCTGACAGGTAACAACTCTGGCCTCAAACACTCCTGCTCCCTGCACATGGTCAAACATTTCATCATAGCTTCTGCCTCACCAAACAATTACACTATACCTATAATAGTATAGAAACATATGATAAATTGCATTAGATCGCAAGGAGTATGGTAATTGCACATACCTTTAAGCGAGGCTTACATACACAGATTACTGTAGAACGGGATTTCAGCACTTCGGAGCTACTGGTTGAGTACAAAATTCCACACCCAAGTCAAGTATCGTGTAAAAATTGTCCAAGGATGAACACAGCACAAAATAAACATGTTGGTTTATTTCATCTCTGTTTACAAAGTTTCCATACAGAGTAGTGCATGCAATTTTAGCAAAAGTCAATGCTAGTTATTTATTGAGCTATGGTTAAGATGTTTTCGTTCCATTGTGCCTTGTGAGCCTCAGAGCAGTTCAGATACAGTCCCCAGCTCTTCACTGTGGAGATGACTTCAATATCAGGTATCTAGTCTATCACATTTAACACTGACAAAGATCATGAGGTATGCTAATGTTACCTGCTTGTAAAAATACATTACATGTACAATAAGGATATTTTAATTATTAGTGTATTAGACTGAAAATACAAACAAGACAGGATAGTGGCAACAAGGAAAAACCACTTTTTAAATGTGAAAGCTGAAGCCACTGAAACATCTTTTTTTTTTTTCCTGTTGATACAAAAAACCCCAAAACTTTGCATTACAGTGCAGAGAGCAATCCCCTTGACTAGCAAGCAAGTCTGTCTGAAATAATTACCTTGTACTATTTCTGTTAAACAATCCCAGGGATTATATTTAGCTATCTCAACATTTATTTTTTGCTGCCACTCTGCATATATTTTATTATTTTAGGATCTTTCAGAATCCTTTGTTCCTTTCGCTTGGTGCAAAATAATACTCAAGGACTCGGTCAACTCTAATAAAACATCTCAGTATAAAAACTTCATGGTTTTAAAACAACCTGTTCTGCACACCTTTCAGCTTTGGATTTAAGCTACAGTAAGAAGAACATCATCTGTCCTTAACTGGCTGCTCTAAGTTACTTTCATCAGTTACTGGTGCTATTAAACGAGGATATAGGTGGTGTGGTTTTTTGAAACAACAGTTCCAACAAGTAAGTCTTCATCTCCTTTTATTTACAGCAAAATAAAAGTTCCTGCTCTTCAGGTAGCATAATTATTTGCATCTCTAAAATATTATGCAAAGCTTGGGTTACAGCTGTGATAATACGTACTATCAGAGAGAAAAGACACGTGCCATTTCATAGAAGTTTACACTTCTGAGTAAGCCCACTGTTGTTAGTGCTATACCCTGTGATCTGCTTAATTTTCCTCTGAGTTTTAAATAACACTCCTTAACTCCTGCCCACCACCCTGTCAAACACTGAAGGCTGATGATGGATCTCTGCCTTTCAAAGAAAGCTGCTCAGGCTCCATCTTTCTTAAACCTACAGGCTGACCTAACCCTGAAGTGATCCTGCATTTCCATACCCATCTTCAGGAGTCCAGCTCTGAGCCCTCCAGCATCATAGGCTCTGGCCATCACCTAGTCATCCCCTGGACCACAAAATGACTCCACTTAGGAGCTTCTTATTTAAGACAGACATGCCTGATTGTCATAATGTTTTCCGAGAGTACTCCAGTATGAAAGAGAATTGTTATTTGGCACTTCTGCAGGCACAGACCGTCTCCCAGCTTTCACAGAACTCCAGCTCAGTGGCATTTCAGCTCTCCATTGCCAACAAGACTTTTGCTCCTTGAATATTACAAAAAGAGGGTTCCAGTCCCACAAATATGACAAACATGATCATTCTGTCACCCACAGAATTTAAAGGAATGTGTAGATTCTGCAAGATAATTAGGAATAGGAGGGTCACCCTTTATATTATAGTTTGAAATGGTGCTAGCTAGATTCCCTGGAAATGAGTTAAGTATTTGTTCCCTCACAAGGAGGTCTCTGAAGCCAGCATGGCTCTCTGTTACACTGTAGTTTGTGCTCAGAGCAAATGGGAAACTAAAAGTGATGAAAAGACAGCATGCAAATTTAACTTGGGAATTTCTATAAACACATTAAAAAGTTACTAAGATCAGTTATAAAGTTCTCAGTCTTAAAATCCCTTTTATGTACTAGGCATTGCACAAAATTAATCTGCAGTCTGTACATTTTGCACCTCAAGGAATCACAGTAGCCTTTTAACAGCAATTTCTCCTAACACCAGTAGGAATACAGCAAGCCTGTGACACTGCACTGAGCATGTCATTATCAGGGGATGCAGAAGTTGTAGAAAAGTTTTCATCTCTCTTTAGTCAAAGCCCCAACCTGAAAGGCCAATACTACAACAGAAAGGGAGAAATATGACAAACCAACATCGCAACCATTTCCAAATCATAGTTCCCTATTAGCACTTAACCACTTTGACCTAAATAAGCACAAAATAAGACCAGTTAGCATTAAAAGTGTTTTAGCAAGTTATTTTAAAATTTCTTCGGAAGGGAAGTGTTTGAGATGAGCAGCACACTTCATTAATTCTTTCTTCAAGACTGAGTAGTAGTGGAAATGCCTAACTGAAAGTGCAAAGTCAAGGTTCTCCCATTTCCTCTTCCAGATCTGTACTCCTAAGTATCTGCTCTACCTTACCATATTTAACAGCAGACTTAAAATAATTTTTACATGCCTTACTGCTGCTTCAGCTGTTGGATTTCTCCTTCTGCTTTGCTAATGTGTGCTTCAGTTCCTTTAGGTTTTCTGTCAGTACCTCCACCTCATCCATTCGCCCACTATGTTTGGCATCAAATATATAAGCTTTGATATTATCTATCTGTTGGAGAAGCAGCTCTTCCTCTATAGCCTCCTCTCCAGAAATCTCGTTGCCATCCTCTACTTCAAAGGGATTAGTAGAGGATTCCTCTTCAAATGGATTCCCAAAATTCCAGCTGCTCCCAGGCTTTTGAAATGGATTTTCATCCTCTTCAAAAGGGTTTGAAGTACTGCCAGGAGCTCCATTAGTTTGTTCATCCTCCTCCTCACTTTCAAATGGATTATATTCTTTTTTATCACTTTGTAGTGCTGTGTTAGAGAAAGAAGCCACTGGAGAAGTGTCTTTGGCAAATGGGTTAGCATCCTCCTCTAACTGAGGGGTATCTGCTTCATCCTCAAAGGGGTTTAGACAGGTTGTCTGATCTTGGTCTTTGTGACACTGTGGGACATTCTGGGATTTGAGTGTGAAGATCAAGTGCTCTTTAGCTGGCAGCTGCTCAACAGCAGGAGTTTCAAAACTTGGGTCCCCCTTGATCTGAGTAACATCCAAATCCAATGCATGTGCTGTCAAGTTCCAGTTCTCTTTCGCAACTTCATGCTGCTGCTGCTTGACTTCTCTGAAGTCCAAGGAGTGTGTCCTTGAATGTTGAGACATGATTTTGTGGTGCTCTCTTTCCCACTCTTTTTCACGAAGGACCTGAAGTTCCTCCCTTTGCATCTCTTCCTCTTCTGCCTGTTTTTTAGAAAGCTCAATAGCTTTCAGAGTTTGCTGTTGATCATATTCATCCTGAAGCTGCCTCAGGTTCTCCTGCAACATATGGACCTCGTCTATCCTATTAGCTGCCTTTGCTTGCTTAATAAAGGATGTGATATTGTCAATCTGCTGAAGAAGGGGGTCTGCTATCTCACTCTCTCTTGATATGCTAGATGTAGGTAACCAGCCTTCAGATTTCCTCACTGTTCCTTTTTTCATGTAAGTTGCATCACCATTAACTGTGGCTGCAGACCTGAAGATCAAGTCTTTCTGCTTTTCCTCTGGTTTTCCATGTGTTTCAAGGGCCACCTAAACCAATCAACCAACCAAACATTTAGTACAAGAACACCGTGAGCCTGAAAAATTCTGTTCTAAATATCCATAGGTACAAGAAATTAGCTGATCTTGGGACACTTCTGGCTGTCACTGAAAGGGATCAGCTGCACTTTTAGTTACCTTGCAGAAAACACTTATTTTCACAGTATTACCCAAGTGCTTCCCTTCAGTTTGTTTGTGACTATATTGATAAAAATCCCATGACATCTGCCTCTACAAACTTGAGACCAAGGAAGAGCAGTGACAGTGCTTTAAACTGAGAAAAAAATGCCTAGTGCAACTGCACAGAGAATGGTCTAGATTGATCTGGGCAGTAACCATATCCCATCTGACTACAGCAGACATCCGTAACAGAACGTTGGTGTTAAAGATCACTGGTATCATTAGCTTTTGGAGTGCAATGATTATTTCTCAGCTTCCACCTCAAGATAAAGCTGGTTTAGTTTAGAATTAATGATGTCCTCCCTCCTAAATGGAAAAAACCCTCTCTCTCTGAAGAGGCATCCTTAATCTACTATGTCCCTTTTCACCACCAAAAGAAGTCTCCAAATTCTACTTGGGTGCATGAGCTCCAGAACAAAATCTGCAAATCCATCTACGTAGTTTAGGGCTTGCTCTGCGTGCACTGCAGCAGAAGCAGCATGTGCAATCAAGTCACTGCTGCTTCCTAGAAAGGTTGAGCTGCTCAGTACACACCTTCTTATCTTCTGGATAGAACAAAATGAGGGTGTTACATAAATCCCTGAAAAAGGGTACAGAATGATCTGCATAAAACAA
The DNA here is from genome assembly GCA_025331215.1 of Actenoides lindsayi. Classification (NCBI taxonomy): domain Eukaryota; kingdom Metazoa; phylum Chordata; class Aves; order Coraciiformes; family Alcedinidae; genus Actenoides; species Actenoides lindsayi. The sequence continues at coordinate 10,019 of WTSP01015624.1, read as the reverse complement.
TGGAAAACTGAAATACAGTGTTAATAAACTAATAAATAATAAAGTTAAATACACACAGCTACTAGGCTTACTCCCTTGAAGGACGCCCCAATAGAAGATGTAGCAGATCTTAACCTGTCTTACCATCTGAAGTCTTCTCTTCTTCAATTCTTCATACTGATCTTTGGTTGGCAGGGACATGAGGCCAAGCAGTTTTTCCTGGCAAAAATTGAAATATTTACAGTGTTGCTTGCAGACATTCAGCCGATTTTCAAGTACTTGAAAAGAAAGATACCGCCAACAGAACACCCCACAAACGTAAGTCACTGCTGCAAGCCTGAGACATCTTTTGTTGCCATAACTGTACTGCTAGCTCAGTTCACACCTCAGCAAGAGGCAAAGGCACCAGTTACACATTCTCTCAGGCCCCTCAACTCAAGGCCGCTCTGACTGCACTATCTGCATTCAAGCTAGCTTATCTGAGGCTACCATAAGCCATTAGGGGAACTACAGAAAATGTATAGAACTACACCTCCTGTCAAAATAGTTTCAAACCATGGGGATGTCTGGCAAAGAAGAGAACACTATAATAAAGATTTACATTCAGCTCATAACATATGCTCCATTTACCTGAACAAAAAGTGTAGCTGAGTATCTTATCATTCTCTGAAGTTGTAGTGTTTTAGGATGAGGTTGGGGATCTTCATGCAAGCCTAGACTCAAAATCTTCTTACTGAATCAAAGCAAACATACATCCTCAACAAGTTGAAAAACAAGAGCCAGCAAGAATGCAACGGACAGTACTGGGTGAAAATTTTCTGGTGTTCCTTTAGGTAAACCAGTTGGATGTTAAAAGTTGTAACTCTTCCCACTGCTACCTTTTCCCTGCCCACACACACTATTTTTTTCCTCTGTACCTAGTTACTTCCACTGCAGAGGAATGCATGATTTTTAAGGCTGAAAAGGAAGTAGAAATTGACAGTGCACAGGAACAGCATCTACTTTTTCACATGCTCTTTACAACTGAGCAGTCACACTGATTAGCCATATGAATAAGCAGGTATGTGCTACACAAACAGGGAGATACACATATGCTGGGGGGGGGTGGGGGGGTGGGGGGGGGGGGAATGCATGGAAGAGATCTTTTACCTTAAGGCATCTATAAATTCATATACTTTTTGAATCTCCACCCTCAAGTCATTAGCTTGTTCAAGATTGTAGGTTGTCTCCCCAGCACTGAGAAATAAATACAATTTTAAGGCATCCATCCAGCTAACAATACGTGTAACGCTAGAAGTTCAATGGTAAGAATAGACAACATTAAAGGGGTTGAATGATTTTATTTCAAGCCAAGCTTGTGGTGTTTAAAAACACCTTTTAGTGACAGAAATGGAAAACTATAATCATCTTGTGAACACAAACATTTCTTAGACCATTTTATTTATGATTATTATTTACTATTATAGGAGAAATTGTATTTTAAACATAGGAATGCCACTCTTTCAATAATATCTAAAATATACACATACTTAGCAAATTCATCTAATTTTGAGTTGTTTTTTTCCAGGCAGTCGGTGTGGAAAACACACCAACTGATTGAATGAGTAACTATACCATTAACGTAAGATCATTACCACTACTAACATTCGTTGGAAAGCAAAACGGTACAACCCCACATGGGTATAGTATTTCAGACAGTAGTAACTGACTGTACACATGGGGACACAATCAACTACACGCACTTCACTAGAATCTCACATTGATTAATAAAACAAATTAGGATTTAATGGGGAAGACTCTTAAGCAATTTTTAGCTTCCCTCTCTCCTTTTATATTAAAAATACAAAATATAAGGGTCACTCTCTCAAAGGAGCTTCAGTAGCTGTATGAATCCAGTTTCTGGAACTCACTACTAGTCAGAAATCTTTACTTAAAAAAAAAAAAGGAAAAATAAAAAAAAGACTACTTCTCTGAATGCAACATTACCATTAATAATTAATTCAGCAGTCCTTTGTTTAAAGAGCATCCAAAAGAAAACAGATAGTCTAACACTGCTTTTTCTTATAAGTTACACACTCTTGCAGCCTTAGCACAACACTTCCTTATTCCTTCCCTTGCTTTTGGGGAGGAAAAATGCATATATTCATAAACAAAATCAGCAAATGGGGCTTACTTTAGTGATTCTGCCATCCTTATGTATTCTGGTGCCTTCTGGTCAACCTTCTCCATGCAGAGTCGGAGTTTCTTGTTTAAAACAAAATGTGCAGAAAAATAACTTAAAATGCTAATGCAAGAACATGCTGACATAAACCTTTCATACTGCATTCAAAGGTAACTACGATGAAAACCATTTAACTACTCAGGATGACAAAACCCTGCAGTCATCATCAGAACACTGATGGCATAGTCAGGAAGAGAGGAAGACTCCCTGTACTCCTGCAAGGTGAATCTTGAATTCAGAGCTGTTTCAGTGGATTACTTGGACAACTTCTAGCCTTACATCTCCTCACAAAGAGCACCAACAAAAACTCCCATTAATACTCACCGGCGGGGAATTGTGGACTCTACTGGAAAGACAGATAGATGATATCAGCACGTGCTTTCAAATCCTACTTGAACACCATGTTCCAGCCATATGCTGTTGATTGATGTAATGTTCAAAAAAGCACTTGCCAGCAGTGTGAGGACAAACCGTGCTGACAACACTAAGTCCTGTGATTTCAGTGCAGACCATCAACAAAATGCACAGCGTACCACTGGTTTAAACAAGAACTGTCGGAAGGGATCCCAGCAGACATAGTTCATAATTTTGAGAGGCATCTCAGAACTATTAGTTCCAGATGATAAGAATCAAGATGTATCTTAAAATGACATTTGAAGCGATCATGGGATACAAATACTATATGGCAACTGGCTCCATCATTTCAGATATGTCTGTTACGTGGCACAAACACCCCACAGAGTCTCTACTAACACAAGTGAGTATTAAGCCATAAAGAGCCTGGACATGAGATAACTTGAAAGTCATGTAGTGACAACTGTAGCTATATACACCAAGGATGAGAGAAGCAAAAACTTTGACTTACCTCATACAGTTTCACTATCTCTGGAGTGTATTCCTTCTCATCAATCTGTTGTTCTCTTTTCAACAAGGTATCTTTGCAGTGCCGACAACAACGGATTCGGTCATCATCCTTCTCGTCCAGAACCGAGCTCACACTGCTTATGCTGCTAATGCTGCCACGGCGGGAGCCATGGACACTATTAGGTGAGGAGTTTGGGCTAGTATGAGAACCCAAGGCTTCTTTGCTGGCGCTAGTGAGTTTGCCTAAAAATTATACACGGGTAATTTTTGCAGTGACTGGAGAAGCCAAAGGATTTTACCAACACAAAGGAACTGCACTTCAGCAGAAACTTTACGTTCAGGTATTAATAGAAAACCAAGTTGAAACAGCCTGCTGAAAGACGTGCCAGGAACCCACGACAACCAAGACAGCAAGTAGGAATTGGAGTCTTCGCTGAAAGTACTGCTCCACTCTAAAAGCAGCCAGAGAGCAGACTGCTGAGAATCACCTACTTTGCTTATGCCTAGAAGCATTCTCATGTTGGAGCTCCTGTAGCTATAGAATAGCATGTGGAAGAACAGGTATGTTAATGATGTCCAGGTTTTGTGCTTGAACGCTCCAAAAAACACAGTTAATGTCATTTATTTCCACAGAAAATATCATCTCCTCTCCAATGTGCTAGATAAAGAAATTAAAGTTCAAAGGATTTCTTAAAGGCTTATAGATGAAATTCCTTAATGTCAGCATTTGGACAACGACAGGCAAGACTAGAAATATGCACAATAGCTTTAAATGTCAAGAAACTTGGCAGTTATAATTCCTGAAGTTAATACCTTCATAATTACGGTACTCAATAGAATACGACACCTAACAGTAACTGTATTTACTAGTATATTTACTAGTGGCATATACTACTACTATTCTTCTAGTAACTTTTTCAGTTAACACCTCCAAAGCTGAAAATGGAACAGAGATAAAGAATAGAGAAATCATTCTTCCGTTTCACAGACAAGTGTCTGCATGAAAACTGAACGACACATTAAGGACCAAGTTTTCTGTCCAGGTGTAATATTACCAGCAGCTTTTTTTGATAATAGCACAAAGCCAGGATGCAGGTAGCACCCTGAGTGAGCCAAGGAAAGAGGGAATTAACACTACACACTGTACTTACTTGCCAAAGGAAGACTGACAAGTTCCATGCACTTCTTGCACATAATAGACCCACAAAGGCGGCAGTGGTGGCGTCGGTTTCGAATACTGAACTTAGTGCCGCAGTCTGGGCAGAATGGAACATCCTGATCACTGACCCAAGGCACAACAGACTTCTCTATAGCTGTGATCGGGTAAGGGGAAGGGAATATGCACAACATGAGATATTGATTCAATTAGTTTCTCAGACAGTTAAAACTACAGGAGCAAATAGTCTAAGGTAAGCTCATACCAACCTCTTACTTTAGCTGAGTCAGTGTTTGCTCTGTCAAATGACGTAAGCTAGTAGAAGATAAACAATACATTCAAGAAAATCGTACTTTTTCAAGAAAAAAAACCCACAACCTAGCCCAACAATAAAAAGAAACCCGGCTTTTTTTAAGAGATAGGAGTCTCAGCCTGTTTTCTGCCAGATTCTGCAACTTTCCCATTTATTTCTAATGCCACACTCATACGAGTAGTGCTAAACAATGACTGCCAAACCTATACAAATTAGTGCATTCTGAACATAATCCTTACAGCATCCAACATGACTGCATCTGAGCCAAAATTTAAGTATATCATTGGTAGATTCTGAAGCATGAGAAAAGAATCATGACAAAAACATTAGAAAAGATAGAGAAAATAACCATGGAAACAGTCTTGAATCATAGGGAAGTAGCCTCTTCAGCTTGAAAACAGTGCATAGAAACAGAAACCATATCCACAGTACAGGGTCAGACCAATCACAGTACTCGCTGATTAAAAAGGAAAACACCAACGTGTGAAGCGGGTCACAGGTTAGTACCCTTTATAAAGTGCACTGCTGGATAAATAAGCACACTACATACTGAAACATTGTGGGGTTTTTCATCTAGGAAACATTCAGGAAGCTGGAATATTAAAAAGCAGCACATTTACCTTTTCTAACCTGATAATTAACTTATTGACTTCAACTACATAGTGATCAATCCTGGCTGCTCGGTGTTTCTTGAAATCAGAAAGATGGCTTCTCATAGCACCTGGAGAGATAGAAAGTTTTCATAGTCACCCAGGTGTTCTGTATGCATTTAAGTGCATTTAAATGCCTCTTGAAAGACAGTGCTCACTTCACCATTTAATTCTCACTCTCAAATCAGATTTTAAAGACATATTAGAATCCTACATTTTCACAGCGTTGCTCCAAATAAAACACGCAGGTTAAAGCCTAATCTCCAGGCTACCAATAAACAGCCATTTATTTCTACTAGAGAAAACAATAAGCACTGTGTTGAAGTGAACATCTGTGACAAACTTCCCCCCCCCCTTCATCCCTCAGTTACATTTGGCAAGCTCTTATCAACTATTATTCTCAAAACCAGCTCCCTTTAGTTTCCTGGCTACATGTTGAACAAACAGAAGAGGCAGGTCCAATGATTCTTGAAGGTCTATGCAACATCAATTTCTCCTTCAGGCTTCTGATCATACTTCCACCCTCAGAGGTCTGAATCAAATCCTTGGTAACAGTTCATATTTATAGAAAACTCCTCATCAAATGTACAAAACCACAATATAGCATCTGTTTAAAATACATAAAATTCATATTCAGTAACGCTGGTTTCAAGTTTAAGTTTTGATCCTTAAGATGAGATGAGTATTAAAAACCAAAATTACAGATAAAATAATAGCTGACTAAATAAATCAATCATTCTTCTGACTGGTAGAATATTAAATCAGATGGTTTTTGATACTACCTGTGTTAAGTGTAAGAATCGCAGTTTCTCATGCCAGTGAAATAACCACTCCAAAGCTGAATTCATAGGAATGAAAGGGCCCCTCTGGGTAACTGAATTCAGTCACTACTCTGGAGACATCACACAGTCCCTTTCACAAACCCACCAAATCCCATCCTGAAAATCCAAAAGGTTCATCTTCTCCACTCTGATCAGAAAACAGTTCTTGCTTCTCTTATATTTGGAAACTTTCTGCTAGTTCACTGCCTAAATTTATTCTTAGCTAATATTTATCCCGTGAGTGCTGCTGAAATATTTACAAAGACAGAAGTATAACAATCTACAGAACTCAGGCGCTGCGGACCCAAAAGACTAAGTCCCAGTCTGTGAACAGCACAGGAGAAACATTCCCAGGATCCACCAGAGACAGTGTTGCTTCCTCCCCCTGAAAATAACCGTAACATTTCAGTAATAGTAAGAGGCTATTTCCAGCTGCAGTATTTGTAATTACAGGTCAGACAAATTATCCTTGAAATTGTACAAATGTAGATTTATATTCAGAGGGGTGGCTTTGGCATTCTTGTTGTTGTTGTTTTGTGGCGTTTGTTTGTTTGTGTTTTTTTTTTAAAGTAATCCTCTTTTTAGTGAGAGATGATCTACACCTTGAATCCACCGAAGAGGCTGAACAGTTTAAATGCACAAACTTTTTGTCAGACATGTAATCTAACAACTACTTTTAACTGGAGCCCAAAAGCTGAAGACTTTATACAGCTATAGCTTAATTATTAACTAGTGGATTATCTGTTTTCTGAAAAGCCACAAGATGGTTGCAGAACACCTCAGCAAAGCTAGATGAACAGAGGTAAACACATACCCAGCAGGCCTTAACAGCTCAGGCACAATGACATGACAAACAGCTATCCTGCTCTCAGTGTTAGCTGGGGTACTTATTCTAGACACCATTTTCCCCATCATCTGCATTTTCCTCATCAAGCCACAAAACGTAGGCAGGTTGCACAAAATGAATAAGCAAACCATAACCCCATGCTACAGTGAATCAACCGCGATACAGACATTATTCCACCCAACTGCAGCAACACTGCAGCACTTTCCTAATTCAGATTAACAGATTAAGTTATCCCATTGCATATCACTTTCTGTCGCTCCTACCTACTTCCTGGGGCTCCCACATGTATGGATCTACTCCCCCATAGCTGAATGACTCATATCGTTCCTGAGATCCAGAATCAGTTCTGTCATCTCCTTCACGTTTCAGCAGTTTCTTCTTTGCTCTTTTGGCCTTCTGGACCAGATCTGAAAAAGATAAACATAAGCTGTCAAGTGTGACAGGCAGTCACCACATATTTGTCACATGAAACCAGTATGGAATATTCCTCATCTTTTAACACAAGTCTTTTTCCTTGATGACAAGTTTACCCTCAACATGTTCTGTTTAGAACCAGAATGTGGCTTGGACAGCCACAGATGACAAGAAATGCTCTGGGTTATCAGTCATAAATTCTCACTAAAGTCCTAAAGACAAAACAGTAGTTTTAGACACTCCATTCAGGGACTTCGCTGTAAAACAATAAGTTGTCTTAAGCTATGTGACCATTTCAGAGCAGTCTGGGACATCACACATCTCAATTCTCTTAATTCCCAATGATTTTCTTAGGGTTCAAGGAAGTTCAACACTTTGTCTTGTTGCACAAACTACAAGCTAAGAATTTCAGTGTGCCTGTACACCTAAATAATTTCTAAAGTACCAGACAGTCCACTGCACTACCTCATATGAATGCTAGTGAGAGAAGAGCAATCTCCTGGGCCAAAAAGCCCCACCAAGAACTTGAAACTTGAGAGCTTTCATTGCCCTTGCAGGTACATTTCTCTCTAGATGCTAGCAGAAGTTGAGGGCACTACTCTTCTTGCCAAAAACATTCACCATCTGCTTGAAGTAGATCTTTTATGCATCAGGCTTTCTAACAAGCTGCCGGGGACCATGGGTTAGCGTGCCCTTTCATATTTCTCATTTTCTTATTTAGTGACCAAAACTCTGGAACTTCCACCTTGACCTTACTGGACTCTGTATCTCTGAGCTTCAGCCACCAGAGCTGTGCCAGCAGCACCTCCTGAAGACATTGTATTTTCTAGCAGTTTTTCAGCTGCTGAAGTTATGCTGCCTTCCAAAGTAGCACTCAGTGATGATTTAAAACACACTTCTCAATAAAACCACATTGGGTTGGCAAGGGTTTTCCTAGTATTATAACCTCAGCTAAGAAATAGAGTTTTTCCTCCCCCACCTACTCTCAAGCCAGTATAGCAAGTGCCAGCCAGACACTGTAGTTTCTGAAATGAAGTTTACACTACCTAAACAGAAAACATATTTGCACTCAAGACTCTGAAAGCTCGACACACTCAAAAGAAGTAGGGATGGCTCATGGCTTTGCCACAGATGAAAAAGCTTTTCAAGCAAACTTCATAATTTTGTTTGTCATGAAGTCAAACAACCACCTCAATATGACTCAACTGAACTAATAAGGTGATCTGTGAGTATTTCTAGAACCCTACAATTAGGATAGCTGGAGTTCAGCTCAAAGCCATGTAACCACACCAGTCCCTAAGCCAGGTAATTTAAATAGGCGATTCTGCTGGCCTGCCTTCTTCCAGAAGGGACTTCACTGAACACACCTTGACATGAGTAACTAGGACAGAAAGTAGTCAGATAAAACCAACATCCTTTGTGCATGAACACAGATAGACAGCCCAAGAAGCCACAGCACTCTACATTAAAAAAACACTACAGAGAACAAAATCAAAATGCACGTGTTCTGTACTAAATACAAGAAGCATTTGGGAAATCCTACAAAGCCGAAGTGGTTGTTGTTGTCTTTCCTCTTATCACAATGAAAACTGTATTGCTGTTCTGCATCAAATCTGTGATTCAGCTATTACAGCACTGTGCCCACGATGAGAACATGACTGCAGTACTGACCCCCCTGCCTTCAGGGTACAGGAAGAGCACAGTGCTAAGAGCCAAGAAGTAGCCAGACTAATGGAAAGCAATGTAAAGATTCAAGAAATATTCAACTTAAGAGAGGCTGGTTAAAACCTCCAAACTTTCAGTTGAAAAAAACAGACTTTTGAAGTAATAATCATTAATCTCAGGGGGAAAAAGAAAAAGGGTGCATGCGAAGTAAAAATTCAAGACTGCCAGGCCACTAGTATAATAAAATAAAAAAGGCAATACCTTAAACAGAATTCAAAGGGATTTTTCAAACACCAGTAGAAGTCGGTAAATCATGGCACAGCCCTGGGACACTCCCAGCATATACTGCCAGCTCCACCATCCACATTCTTTTCCACCTTTTCCCACCAACAACCTTCCGTAGCTTTACACATTAACCATGACTACAGTTTTATCTGCTGTCAAAACAAGGGATTAATGAATTCATACACAGCAAGTACCAGAGATTCAAAATACGCTGTCTTCAAGTAATACTTGGGAATTCATTTGGGTTACAGTCTAAATCCGAGTTTTCAGAGGAAACTAAATAAAAAAACTCCAAGTCAATAATAAATATCATGCCTAAATTGAGATGTTGGAAGAGTGATGTCTTTTCAGTGCCTGCTTTAGAATTTACTTAGTGAAAAGTATCATGAATAACGTAAAAATTATGCCTTGGTCTAAGGTGATCTGTAGAAGAACGGAGCCCCAGACGCCACTTCTAGCTCACTCCAATTAATGTTTTGGTACTCCCAGACCTTTGGGGAGAGCCCGCAGTATAAGCGGCTTTTGTCGCACGGAGCTTCCCGCGGCAAAACCGAAGGCGTTGCACGCGCCGCCACGCCCCTTACTTTTGAGCTGTGCCCTGACGTCTCTGTCCTCGCCCGAGTGCTCCTCCTCGTAGTGCGCCTGCAGCTGGTAGAAAGACTGCAGGTCCTTCAGGCAGAGCGGGCACAGGAACCCTTCCCGCATCTCCCCCGGGTCGCCGAACGGCGGCGGGCAGCCGGACGCCATGGCGGCCGGGCCGGGGGGCGGCGATCGCTCCCCGGCCTCAGCGGTGGCCCAGCGCCG
>WTSP01015623.1:0-10339 GCA_025331215.1 Actenoides lindsayi | reverse complement strand
AAATACTGTCAAAACTGAAAGGTTTAATTAACAGGCCACCTCAGCACTAAACATATAGCCATTTTTCGCTGGGACAAGCTTGATACAGCTGACAGCTCCCAAAGTGGCCGTGCAGGGGGGAATAACCCACCCGGGGAGCCTTTCAAGAGTCACCTGGATGGTCAGGGCTGTGATGGAGCTTCTCTGGGGGGTGTGTGTTGGGGGGAGCTGATGGCCCCACTGGCTATGACCTTCTCGGAGACGTTATCGCTGAGGTGAGGCTCTGCCCCACAGCCACCAGTACGTGGGTACCATCAGCACAACCAGTGCTGGACTGGGTGGTTTAAATAACCTCTGAGCCAGCAGAGCACACGGCGCGGTACCCAGAGCTGCGCACATCGCACGGCTCCATAAATGCAGGTGATAAAGAGAGGGAATGGACTCGGTGAGGGGACTACAACCAGCAGTGGGATCACAGGTCAAATCCAGTATGTTGAAAGCGATTTAAACCACAGAGCATGACAGGAGGCATGGTAAATACAGCAGTCGGCTGGCACAGCCCGGTTGGAACGGCGCGTTAGGAAACCTCACCTGGGTTTGTTTCCCCGTGTGCCACACAGCTCCAGAGTGTGGATGGGGCTCGGAGATCCTTGGTGTTTTTCCCACGTGCCGGGGCTCAAGAGCAGCCCTGGCACTGGATTGGCTCACTGAAGCATTCCAGCCCCATTCTCACCCACAGAAATGGTCTGGTTCCCTGAAAAATTAAAACTACTTCATTTTTTTTCAGCTCTTACAATCGCCCATCCACACAGAGACACCCCCCCCCCAGCCTGGCTGGGCTCTGCCGCGGGGGATGCACGGGTTTGCAATATCGCTGCTGATTAGCCACGCTCGCTAATGACACAATAGGCAAATTACACGTCTCCCCTCCTAATGAGTCAGGATTGATGGTGACAGCGAGTTACGAGCAGTGAGACCCTGTCAGGGTGACCCGACTGCTGCTGTCCCCTGGGCCACCGAATCACCCGTGGCCCTTCGGGTAACCCTCTGATGCCTGATGGCATTCTTCAGGTGCTTACAGTTTCCGAGACCTCATTCCTGTCCATCCCCTTCCCCTGCCCTCCAAAGCCCAGTGCTCCCCAACACGAAGGTGCTGCTCAGCCTTTGCAGCAGAGCTGTTCTGTTCGCTTAGCTTCCCTGCGGATCCCATTAGCCAAAGAAGCTGCTCCTTTTTTCATTTCTTTTCTTTTCAGGGCTCTTTTTTATTATTTTAAATGAGCCCACGTCCAAATATGTATATATATCCTTTTGCTTTGAGGTGAAATTTCAGAGTTGAGGCTCTACACATGCACTTCTGCCTCTTTCTGCCTCAAACATTATTTTATAAGGAAATCAGTTACTGAATCAAATTCTCCTGGTGCACTAAGATCCCTGAGCAGGCTGCTCGGGGCAGACTCAATGCTGCAGCTTTTTCCCCAGCACCAGTTTCATGCTGGTTCTCCTGTACTTGCCATTTCTGTCCCATCTTCCTCCTACAGCCCTGTGCGTCATTCCACCCTCTCTCCCCAGCACATCCCCCTCCTTGCCCCACAGCCCACACCCCTCTCTGCCCTCCCACGTGTCCCATCTCCTCGGCAGCCCCTGCCTGTCTCCCCCTCCTCCTTTGGTGCTCAGCTGAGGCTTTGTGGCCCAAGCCGGGCTGCTGCTGCCTGGCCACCCGCAAGAACCTCTTGGTTGTGGTGGCTTCACAAAGCTCCCTTTCATTTTGGAGCGGCAGAGGGAGGCTGCACTTGTGGATCTGTCTGGCAAGCGGCTCCAGAAGGCGTTTGTAAGAGGCAGACACGTTGCCAAGAATCTCATTATACCTCCCAACTGACGGCATGGTCCAGCCCTGGGAAGGATGCTCTCCACACAGCCGCCCCATAGAGTGACTGCACATGGGATCTGGGAGCCGAAGGAGATGCTTCTGCTGGGCTGGAGAGGATGGCAGGGACCTCGGGGCCTTGCAAGGAACCTCCAGGACTGACAAACCTCCAGGACTGACAAACCTCCAGGAGGAGAAAACCTGCTGCCCAAAGAGGGCAGAGAAGAGGTCTGGGAGGAGGATGGAGAATCCATCCCGGGCTTTGTGCACTGCTTGGAGCAGGCTGGGAGAGCACTGGAGGAGCTGAGCCAAGGCAGACACCCAGGCAGGGCAGCCATCGTCAGGGAAACTCACGGCTCAAGTCTCTCTGTCTTGATTTAAACAATTTCCACGCGGCCAAGAGCCGAGGTGCAGAATTGCTCTCCCATGAAGGCAGCTCCTGGCAGCCTGACTGCGTCCACTAAGGGGTTAACGTCAGGTTACACTCAGAGATCCATCTCCGTTTCCATGCTTCGTTAGTAATTTTGTGGTGAAACAAAGCAAAGTCATCCAAGTTTGGTGACAATTTTCCCACAGTCATACGCTGCTCTGATTCATTTTCGTCCCCAGATTTGAGTGGTAATGGCCTGACCACAGAACATTTCCTGGGGATTAATCACGGCTGGGAAAGGGCTGCGATGCCGTGACGTGCTCCAGGTGCCCTCCGATTCTCCTTCTTTGTCAGGAGTTAGCCCGTGGTGAGGTCACTCCTGCTCTGACTTCGCCGGTGCAATTATAAACCGATAGATGCTAATTAGCAGCAGCGTTCAGAGATGGAGGTGCTGTGCTAGCAGTGAAAGCCTATCTCCTGCCCAGGCTCGGGTGGTCTCTGCTCCTCCCCTGTCATGCCCAGCCATGTGCTGGTGGCAGAGCACGTGTGTCCTGGGTACCGACTGGCATGGGGGTCCTTGGGGAAGCCCCTCACTTACTTCCCTTTCTTCCCTGTCCCTCTTTCTGCTCCCCCACAGCTGGGCTCCGAGGGGACCCAGGGAGCAATGGGTGGATCCGGCATCTTTTCTTTCTGAAGCCTGCAGAATATCCCCTGGTTTCTGACACCCCACTTTCCTTCCAATGAATGAGTCAAGCCTGGAAAATAGAAGTCCCAGGACATCATTCAAGCAAAAGCCTTTTTTCTGTGCATGAACAAGCAATTCCTGGTCAGAGCTGGTGTGGGAAGGGCTGGTTCCAAGGGGTGGCTTCAAAGGGATGGCTGTCCTCAGCCGGGCTGGCTCTGCAGGAGCCCCCCGCAATGCTCCCCGCACAGCAGCGAAGGTGTGCAGAGCAGGTACCTCCAGCCCTGCTTGCTGGACCCAGCGAGGCTGGGTTTTCCTCTGGCACAGGCTGCTGCACTGGGGCAGGTCTGGGACTGGTCCATGGGCTCTGTGTGAACTGATCAAGACTGAAGATGTTTAGGCTCTGGTTCCTCAGCACTGCAAGGTGTGAGATTTTCTTCCACACCTCACAGGCCTGCTTTCTCTCAGAGACGCTGCGAGATGGTCTCTCCCTCCTGCGAGGCTGGTTGAGCTCCAGCGCTGGCTCCCCAGCCCATCCCCGTGCCCCTCCTGAGCTTCACCTGGGCAGGATGCTGGGGCCGCTTTTTCCAGCTGCAAAGCAAGATGTGATTCTCCAGCTTGGGGAAATAGTCATACTGGTTCCAATCCAGGTTTTAATGGAAAGAGTAGCTGCTGGCAGAAGAGCTCTCCATCGCTCCCAGGTGCTGTGGGACCCCTTGGTGGGTGCTGTCACCTGTGAGGGTGGGCACGGGTGCTCTGGGGCTGTCAGGAAGCATTATGGGGACAGGTTCCCCACGCTGCCTTTTTCTGCCTCTGTCTGGATGTAACATGCAAACCTAGTCTGAGAAAGGGAGCCTGCGGGGTATTTCTGAGCTTCTTTCGGGCTCCTGTTAGAATATACAAGTGCTGGGCTGGGGGGAGGGGGGAAGTGGCTTTCTGCATCAGCCGTCGCAGACAGTGGCCCCACCAGTGTGTTGGCCGAGGCTGGCACTGGTCGGGGTTCCCCACTGCTCTTCCCCATCCCGTGCCACATGTCTGCAGCTGGCTGCCGGCCACCGCGGCCGCGGGGAGCAAAGGCAGCTGAGGTTCCTACCCCGGCTCTGCCAAATAGCTCGAGGAGGGGGGAGCTGACGAATCCCCCAATTCCTCTTCCTCCAGACCAGGAGCTGACCCTGCCTGGCTGCGGCGGGAGCACCCACGCTGCAGATGGAGGAGGCTTTTTTTGGGTAGGATTGTGCTGTTTTCCTGCCCGGTTTCTCCTGTACAGTCTAGAATTAAACATCTGCTGTTCAAAGACTCCCTCTCATTGCCTAGAAGATTCCCCAGTGCTGTGTCCCCTTTTAATTTCCCCGGGCGGTGCTGTCCCCCCATCACCTTTTCAAACTCCGAGGCATCCTGACACACCGGTTCTTGCATCCACCTCTCATGCCGTGGTTTTGATGGTGATGTTCCGTCTCCCTGCATGATCAAATCATTTATTACTCATTAAGGCTGACAAAGAAACAGTTTCATCCCTGGCAAAAATTCAGATTTAAATAAAAAAAAAAAAAAAAAGAAATAATAATCTACATTGGGCTCAAAAGTAAAAATATCCTTTTTATCGACCTGAGTGAAGGGAAACAGCATCGGTACAGATTGGTCCAAACTTTTCATCTCTGCTGTAACCTTTGCCTTTCCTCCTTCCACCTTTTTGTTATGAGTGGAAACATAAGCCCATGTTAAGTGGGAAGACAAGGAGATTTTCATTTTCAAAGTATCGAGACAAAATCCTCCTACTAAAGTCAAAGGCGGGGTTTTCTGCCTCCCTCCCCTCCCACAACTTTCACCGTCGAAATATCCCATCTAAACCCATCCCATCCAAACCCACCCCATCCTAGGGAAGGAATAATTAAATCAATCCATCAATAAATAAATCAATCCATAAATAAAGAAATGTTCCTGTTTTGCTCCAGCGAGAACAAGAACCGTTATTAACTTCCCAGACAGCATCACATCACTCAGGGTATCAGTTCTCGACACCTCGGCAGACAGCACCCTCCTGCTTCGCGCATTCTTAGCAGCACAAACTTCTGGGCGAACAATGGGCCGAAAAGGGAAAGAGGAAAGGACAAATTAAAAAAGCCTGCTGGGAGCTCTCAACTAGAGGCTCGACGCTGCCGACGCAGCCCAGATGGAAAAAATAGACCTTTTCCATGGCATGGCAACACGCTTCTTCATAACGGGGCTCGCACACACACACGCGCAGAAGAGACGCGTAGCCGAGGAGAGCACGTGTTGCTGGTCCCGCAGCAGCGCCCGGTGCTCTCCCAGTTAAGAAACTGGTGTGGGTATTTTATAGCCTGTTGCTTAAATAGCTTGGGAAGAAGCTAGCTAAGGCTGGAATGTTTGCAGCCAGCCTCGTTAAGGTAACGAGGAGGGTAACTGGAGCTGGAGGCTGTGAGGGTTACATCCTTTGTCAGGGGATCAAAGGGGGGTGTATTTTCCACAGATGCCTGGCAGGGGTATCCCTGGGCATTATAGGGTAGGGATGGTTGGCTCCAGCAGGGTCACTGGTGCTGGCTCCACCAAGCAGCAATGGTGTCCCAGGATGTTTCTTCCGGCCAGCACCGAGCCATCCACCCATCATCCCAGCTCAGACGGACATCCCTGCAGAGCCCTTCATCCGTCCCCAGCAGCAACTGTGAGGAGAGCAAAATAAAGCAGCAAGGTCAGCAGTGGGTGTCTGGGTACAGAGCAGGATGAGGAAGCCATTCCCACCACCAGCTCTCCCTGTCAGGTTTCTTGACCCAGGTGACCACAAGGCAGCATTCGCAACTTCTGGGTTTAATATACATATTTATAGTACATGTGCATTGATTTAACAGGTCTGGCCCAAACAGCCGGTGTTTGCCAAAAAGAAACAATCATCCTTCATTTCACAGCTGTGACATCATAAGGTCATATTTCACGGATATGATGTCACTACTGCGCAATATGACTTGTTATTTTCAAAAGGTTTTTATTAATGCTGAGGTTTTTTGGTTTTTTTTTTTTCCTCTGGTCTGGCCAGAACATCTGGAGCCGGGAAACTTCAGAGTCCAGAAATATTCACAAGATGTAGCAGACGGAATTACAACCCACAATATTTCTCCGAGCGCAAGAGAACAGATAACAATGTGGGGAACCAGTAGTCACAACCAACTGCAAAAAAAATCAAAGTACAGCAGCACGTGGGAGGGAGATGGAGGCAGGAGGTGCTGCAGGCTGGGGACGGATCCTCGGCCATCGGTTGTACGTTCAGCTGCGGGAGCAGGGGGAGGACACCCCAGAGCCACCCAGGCACCTGGTGTGAGGGCAGAGCATGAGTGGCACCTCCAGGGAGGAGAGAGGTCTGTCCCTCTGTTCGTCCAGAATAAAGATGTATTTTCTCCCATACAGAGTGAGGAGAAACACAGAGAAAGTGGGAAAGAGGGAGGGGAAAGGATGCTCTGGGGTGAGGGTCCACTGGGCAGGCAGAAGGAATTAGGGAGCTTGGGCAAAAGCCTCGGTGAAGGTGCAGTGGGTGAGGGCAGGGTGTTGGGTGTGATGTTGCTCTATGGCACTCGGGTGCAGGGTGCCCAACCCTTGAGGTACTCGGCACCCTCACTGGGTGCCGCATCCTGGGCTCTGCAGGGAGCACGAGCCTTCCCCCCGGGGACCTCCCCTCTGCCACCAAAGCTGTTGGACGGGCGGAGCCAAAACAAGGTGGGAAAAGGACTTGGGTGACTGTTCATCAGGAATCTCTGATTAACATATTCCAGCTGCATCCCTTCTGGGTCCCCATCACAGCAGCGCCCGTGCGAGCGAGCACACGGCGTCCCAGACAATAGCTGCGCGATGCTTTTTTTCATCAGCCTCCTGCACAGCAGAGGCTGGAACGCAAAAAAACATTCCTGTCATGGGGAAAAGGCCATGAAACTGCTGTGGCCACGTGCAGCCCCTCTCGGGCTCCAAGCAGCGGGTCACCTACCACGTGCCAATCCCGAGGAATGTCAGTGCCTAGTTCTGAACGATAAATAACGGCCGGGAAACGGCAACTTTTGTGCTGCTCCGCTTTGTCCTGCCAGCAGCCAGCCTTGCTGGAAACCGTATAGCTGCCTGTGCCAACAGTTTGCAAGGGTAGGTGTTTGCGGGTACCTTGTGAAGCCCCCCAGGAGCTCCAGGGGATGAGCAGCAGGAGCCTCCAAAGCCCTCCGGGAGCTCCAGGGGATGAGCAGCAGGAGCCTCCTCTGAGGGAGCTGGGGCAGCTCAGGTGGCTTCTGCCGTGGAGAGGAGAGAAAGGTTGGAGAATTAAGACTGACAAGCTGACGAGATAAACTGGTCAGATAAAAGGATGACAGAAATAATTTTACACGGCATTACTGTGAAAAGCTAATTTATACACAGATGAGTCCATGACAGACTCAGTGGAGGGTGGCAGACGAGCAGGGAATAAAGAGCACTTCATTTATTCTCTGCAACAGGAGGGGGAGTGTTGGGAGCAGGCTGCCTGGGACGGCTTCTCTTTCTATTTCAAAGTTATCAAACTTTATCTGGTTCCTTTTCTGCAAATTAGCAAGACCAGAAGAGAAAGAAAAACACCGAACCCACCAATGTTCCTGCTTTTTTCCAGGCCCACGGGTGAGAAGTCAGGATGATTTCACAAAACAGAGCCTTGATTTTCTCCTGCAGAAACCGAGAAAACAACCCTGTTTTCACACCACGTGGAGCTTGTGCTCTGCTTTTAAACTGAGCCCGCGTCATCATTTCTCCCTCTTTGGGTTTCTTCTGCCTGGGTGGATCACTGGGAGTTGGATGAGTCTCATCTTCTGGTGGGGTTCAGGCATGGCTTCTGCCGTGCCAGAGCTCAGTGAAGAATTCCTCACCCCATTTCTCCCTTCACCTTCCCCTCTGTGCTCCCCTTCCCCATCAGGCAGGAGCCTGCAAAGTGCCCCAGGCATACAGAAGCCAGCTCCTCACTGGAGATGGCTTCAGGGAAGATGTAAACCCCGTGTCCTGCATTCACTGCATGCCCCAGGACGGGTTCCCCTGGGCACAGTGGGGTCCTTGTACCTGCCCGAGCATCCCTGCCCTGGGGACCCTGCTCCCCAGTGCCCATGTCCACCCTTGCAGGGCTGGGAAGCAGCAGGATGCAGGCACCAGCGTGGGCAGGTGCTGGCAGAATAGGCAGCAAATGAGAGGGAAGGGATTTTCACTTCATATTTTATGCAAAACTGATGCTTTCAGCCTGAGGAGAAACGCTGAGTCCACCCCTCCCCTACAAGACAGAGAAGGGGAGCACAGGCTGGATCCCTCCCGGGGGGGGAGCGATGGGGAGCAGGCAGGCGGAGAGCCCCAAGCTGCAGTCCCATCCTCCTCCCAGGGAGCTCCTGGCCCGGAGAGCTGCTCTCCCACGCCCTGCTCACTCGCCTCGGCCGTGGCAAAACAGGCTGGCTGCTCTGCAGCTGCCAGAACAATAGTAATAATACTAATAAACCCCCTTCCTGCTGAATACTGCGGGCTGTTGGCAGGTCCTTCTCACACAATTAGCATTTCTGGTCGAGCAGGGGGTTCGCAGATTGCACATGCTGGTTAGTGTTTTGCAGAACAGACTGAAACCAATATGGCCTTCCCCGTACCATCAGCTAAAAGTGGCTTCCCACCAGGATGGGCTCAGCACGGCTTCCACCAGCCCCACCACAGGGAGAAGGTGCCTCCAAACGTAGCCCACTGGGCTCCCGCGAGCCCCCAGCCCGCTGCAGCAGCGGTGGCCTCTCAGCTCCCCAGAACACAGCCCCATCTTACGTGTGGGTGACACATCGAGGGGGACGATACCCGCCAGAGGGTCCCGCGTGGCGTGGTGGCACCTTCCCCGGTGTGCGGATGCGCCTGGATCGCGTGCGAACTACTTTGCCTGGTTGCAACGAGGACATTTTGCAGGACTGGCTTCTGTCCCATTCAGGGACAAAGATGTCCCTGCGGGCAGAAGGGAAAGGGCTGAGGAGGGGAACATGCTCCCCTTCCTTCAGTGGGCATCAGGGACTGGCTCTTTCCTTGCTCAGGGCAAAGAGAAGTGAACAATGGTGGGGTGCAGGGCTTGGGAAAAGGGTTGGGACTTATGGAGAGCTCAGGGACCAGGTCCCCAGGCACATCTGTCCAGGTTTGGAGAGGAAGAGTTGGGTCTCTGGGCTGCTGCTGCTGATAACAGTACTGCTCATCAGCTCTTGGTGACAAGTAGCCCTGTATAGAGCCCAAGTCCGCTGCAAATGGCAATCAAAGAGGTGACCAAGCTGGTGGCTCGTTGGTGCGGCTCTGTTGACACGTGCAGCTTGTTAAACCAGACTGACCCAAACCCACCCGGCATTCTCGGAGTGCCACTTGAAAGGAGCCTTCAGCTCCCCGGGCTGGACTTGTAAACCTCGCTGTAGATGCTGGACTCCCACCCAGGCTCTTACACCAGCACAAGCCCATCCAGACAGTAGCGAGCACCGTGATTAATTGCCTTGCTTTAAAACTCCTATTTATAGACAAGCACTACAAGCACGGTGCCAGCGATAACGTGCTGGGCGAGGCTCCTGCTCAGCTGCTCGGCAAAGCTCAGCAGCTAATCCCATTAGCCTCAGGCTGTCCCGGAGGTGCTGAGCAGCTCAGCTCCCTTGCCCAGGCCACCATGCTATCTCCCCTCCTCACCCCACGGTCCCACCGCAGCCCCCCTGGGGCTGTGCGGGTGCTGGGGGGAGGCCCTGTTAGATGTAAGGAGCTTTAGCTGGAGCTCGGTGCCTCTGGGGAGCTGGGAACAGGACCCGAGGGCACGTGTGATCCTTGACCTTGCATCACCCCGGAGCTGACACTGGAGTCCGGCAGTGTTTGATTTCCCGGGAGGTTCAAGTACCAGCCCCAGGCTTCTCTGGGGTTTGCTTGGAACCAGTGCTTGGGAAACGAGCCCGCAGAGATGCCGGAGACCAGTTACAGATCCAGATTTCAGCAAACAACCAGTTTGAGAACGACGTGTTTGGGCAACAGTGCTCCACATCAAACAGGTTTCTACCCCACAAACATTTTTTCTTTAGCCTACGTATTTCTTTAAAACAAAAAAAAAAAAAAAAAGGAACAAGAAAGAAATCCATTCCACCCTCTGCTTTTATTTTCTCCCAAGCCCCAGATCTTATCAACAAAGCCTCCTTCCTTTCTGGACAGCCTGCGGGATGCTGAGTGACGGCACCGGGGATGAAAAGGACAGGTCCCCTCGCCTGCCAGCAGCCGAGGAGCACCAGTCCCTCCCAGCTCGATTTATACAACATGGGATCCTTATTCCTTTTCCACCGGGCTGGGTGCCTCTCCCAGGGGCTGTGCTGGAGGGTCCCCATGGGACAGGGATACGGAGACGAGCCTGGGCTCCCGGCCAAGGATGCAGGAGACAGCCCACGCCGAGGGAGGAATGGGGGGT
>WTSP01015620.1:33843-49154 GCA_025331215.1 Actenoides lindsayi | reverse complement strand
ACACATATATATATATCATGTGCTTGAGACAAAAAATTTGTAAGAACAAGTGCTGCACATCTGATTATGCATAATAACACCATCAAGAAAAATAATGTAACTCAAAGTCATTACTATTACCTGGAATAGCTGAGGTAAAGCTTTCACAGTGAGACAGAACCATATTCCCAGTTTGCATGGAAGTAAGTCATGCCATTGTGGTTTGTCCAGTACTCTGCAATCAAATAAAATGGTAAGTTTTTCATTACTTCCACACAATCTCTAAATCAGAGATTATCGTTATTCCCACTATCCTGTAGGATGATTAGCATTCATCAACTCCTGTAAAAATGTGTAGCTAGCTACATAATATTAAAGATATATTTTAAATATTTTAAATTCAAAATATGTAACAGCTAACTTCTAATCATTGCTATAATTTAATTGCTTAGAAAGGGCTCTTCTTCCAAGAAAATTAATTCAGAAGGCACATAATCACTTCAGTTTAAAAAAAAACAAACTCAAAAATACCTCAAGACTTAACCAAGTGTTCACAAGTGCTGACAACCAGATATGAAGACTGTAGCATAAACAAAACAATACATAAAAATTAATGTCATTTGCAGTTCACTGGAGCATTACTCACTGATGTCATCAGGAAAGACGACAGGCAGAATGGTCTCTGATCTCCATCCTGCATTGATTCAGTTCATGCCCCTGCTGTGTGAACTGTTTAAACCTTTTATTTCTTTCTATGAATCAATAGAAGAAATGGTGGTATCTTTTGGAGTGTCCTGAAAGTAACTATTTCCCTATGTGTTTCTTAAAAAACAATGGTGTTAGAAGCCTTTACCAACATACTTGTTTTTAAGTTAGATAAAAAGTATTAAATCAGACAAGCATTAAAACCCCATAAAAACTCCTTGCTTCGTACAGTAATAAACTAAAGCTTAAATAAATGGAAATTTATTAATTGTAATCAAAGGCAAAAATCTTCAAAGATAGAAAAAGTTGTAAAATCTTCTGAAAAAAACTTGCGGAAATACCACCCTTCTATAAACTTGATATCATTAATTCAGCCTTCATCTTCCAATTATTGTTGATCTTCTGAATAAACACCAGACATTTATTTACAAATCAAAACCTGAAAACACGTCTATGCTAGCACAGTTTATATCCGCAATGCCTGTTACTACAAATACGGTTCTTTTTCTCATAAAATATTTCAAAGATGCAAGGAGAAAATGATAGAACTAAACCAGTAACTGATAAAATATTTTTAGAATGCAGAAAACAAGAAAGTTCCTTCCCACCTTTCATTTTTGTCTAGAGTAGCAAGTTTGGCTTCATCTGTACTCCTGCTGCCTGTTTTTTTCTTCTTCTCCCTCTTTTTTCTGCTAAGCAGTTCATCCTTGATGGAGAAAGAACTACGGTTACAGGTTATCATTAACATGTAAACCACAAATGTTACTGGGACTCCTCTATGAAGGGTAAACAGTAGAGTAGCATTTATGCAAATGTATCTAGGGGTCCTACATGATTAAGTAAAATGATCTATCTTAACAATAACTGTTGCCATGGTATCCAGTCTTTAAACACACATGAAGTCCAGTTCTGTCACTCATGTGTATCTCCATAGCAATCAAAGTTTTCTAAGAGGAGAAAGCATTCAACTTGCCTCCTTTCTCATTCATCAACTTCAATAATGCAGTGGAAAATAAAAAAAAAAGTAAATAGATGCTAATGTATGAATATTTTTCAAGTTATGCTTAGGCTTTTTTCTTGTCTAAGTGCAACAGATTCTTATACGACAAAAAAAGATCAAAAAATAATAGGGTTTATAATGCTTACCAATGCCTATCCTGTTAACAAAAACCCAAAAGAAAAGAGCATTTAGCAAAGAACAAAAGGAAAGCAAGTATGACTTAAATTAATAAAAACCAATTCTTTTTAAACAATGTTTAGGAAAACTCTATAGACAACTACAGTAACATACGATTCTGCATCAACAGATGATAGAAGAGGTTTTATTCCACTTCTTCCTTCCAAAGACCCATCTCTTCCTATATATTACCAAATTTAGAAAATTTAAGTAGTTCTTAGACTACTATTTCTGATACATTGAATATCTCGTGCTATAATTATCACTGTTTTAAATATAGTAATTTTGAAACATGAAAAATCCAAATTCAAAACAGGGCAAGTGGTAAAGATCCCTGGGCAAACTTCTGCGGGAAATTCAATACTAACAATTGAAGCAAGATTGATTTATTACCAATACTTACCAGTTGTTTTTCCAGGTAGATTGACCAAACCACAGCATAATGACCCACTGTGAGTATAATGAACAAGAGTAATGCCAGCTCAGCATTGCTCATTTTTCTCACCCGCCTGTAGTAGTATACAGGCTGTCTCCAATCTGGTAGTCCATTGATCAGAATATCATCATACCTACAGTAGCAAATATAATAGGCTTTCATGGAGAGCTAAAAATGAAATAAGGCAAACCATCCAATTATAAAACAAAACAAATGATAATCCACAGACTGCTTGAATAATACATGTAAAAAAAAAGATAATTTAGGGGGCTTTGGGAGGTTTGGTGTGTGGGGTTGTTTTGGTTTTGATTGCTGGGGTTTTTTTTCCCAGAGCAATGCCCCATTTTGTCAGCTGCTAGGCCTGCACCTGGGAACAAACAGAATCCAGAACCAAATGCCGGGGAAACCTATCTACTCTTTGTTTTGCTGGGTTGTTTTTGTGGGGTGGGGGCAAAGGGCAGGGAGCAGAAAAGAAGAAAATTTTGAAAAAAAAAAAAAAAAAAAAAAAAAGGCAATTGCTTGCTTCTCCAACACCCCCTCCCCCAGTTCATTCACTTCTGAAATAACAGACTTCTAGAAATGTAGATGTGTTCTACCTGCCTGGTAATCAGTGGGTAGGTCTCCATAATAGAAGTAACTAACAAACCACAAACTGCTAAATAGATAGCAAAGAACAAAAGTCTCAAGCACTAGAAACCTTTTTTCCTTTTACAAATTAAAAGCACAAGTGTTTGGGGGAGGGGAGAGGTATCTTTGCTTTTGTTTTGTCCTTTAGTAGCACAATATCCATTAGGTAAAAAAGCTACCAGGCTTAACGTTCATTCTGTCTCAGATGAATTTAACTTAAAGGCTTGATTTTGATGTTAGAACACAACAGTTCACCACTGCTAGATGATTTTGATTTTCTATTTGAAAAACTCTCTCTAAAATCAATCTCTTTTAAAACTGTTCAGTTTTACTAACACTACTGACTGTACGGAAACCATTTTAAGATAATTTGTCCATTTTTCTTTACACAAACGTCTTGAAAAACCTTAGCATGTCTGGGGTCTTTTATTTACAGTATATAATTAATTTTAAAACAAACAAACCACGGACATGCAAAACAGATTTTTCTATTTGTTAACTTTTCAGAGTAAAGTTTCAAACCAAAATCTCTACAGTAAACTCAAAAACCTGTAAATTCAAGATGCACAACCTGTTAATCTTAAATTGAACAGCACTCATTACATATTCTAATCACACCATTTCCAGAATTAAATCTGCACTGAAAGGCCTAATTTGGTGCAACACATTGACCAAAATATTTTAATTAAAAATATTCTGAGTTAGTCGCAGGCCTAATTACAGGAATAGAAATAGGGCCTATATTGTCATGCAGGTCAGTAGAACTCAGTAGTAGGTTTTTCTCAAGTAAATTGACCGATCCAGGAATAATAGCGCAGCTGCTAAACTGCCAGTCTTGACATGTAAATCAATTTAAATGCAACAACTGCACTAGCTACTTTGATAGTTATTAAATTGATACCTTGGAGATGTACTAAAAAAAATAAAAAAAATTTCAGGAGCAAAATCTTTTTTAAGCAGAAAAAAAGGCAATGCTTTTCAATTAAAAAAAAATATACTTTAATACACCATATATAGAAAAGCTGACTTCTAATAAAACATTTGTTCAAATTGGCACCATTATTTCTATGAAAAAGACTTAACAACTCAGGATTCCACAGTGTTCTGAAAGCTACCAGAAGTAAAATTCTATCTTCCACAACAATTATGAGAATACTAAGATGAATAGCCATTTTTGCAAAATTTGAAGTAATAACTTCATTCTTCTCCCAGTATGTCAGAAGGAATTAACTACTGATGCCTTAACACAAACTCCGCTCAGAAAAATTGCTTCGGATGTTAGTTCAAAACTAAAGCTTCTACTTAACTTTTTGTTTAGGAATTAAGTAGAAGTTGTAGCATTTAAAAAAATAATACTGCATTTGATAAAATATTTAACTCTCAGAATACAAGAAAATAGAAACAAAACCAATTTTGAAACAAATTAGGTTAATAAGATTTCACAACAGATGCTCTTTTTTTGAAAGCTTCAGAGAAGTATCTGTAGAATCAATAAAGAATTTTTTTAATACTACTATAAATTTATTAAGCATGTCTCTTCCTTACTTGCTAAAGCTTGTCAATTGATGTACTGAAAATGTGGCTACCGATTAAATAAGGTCCATACACGTTAACGGTAACAATACAATAATATGTAAAACAAGACTGCAAACTAATTTTGGCAACCACATCCTATTATAAATTATCTGCTGAGAAAAAAATAAATTAAGACAGCAGAATCTCCTGCATTAAACACTTTAAACAGCACTCTCTATTTACTAGGCCATGTCCGCTGTTCTGAACAACAGTCTCCAAGGATTAAGTCTCAGAATCAATGCTCTATTGATTTTACTATCAATGAGCATTATGGCTCACACGACTGGCCATTTT
Source organism: Actenoides lindsayi (assembly GCA_025331215.1). Taxonomy (NCBI): domain Eukaryota; kingdom Metazoa; phylum Chordata; class Aves; order Coraciiformes; family Alcedinidae; genus Actenoides; species Actenoides lindsayi. The sequence continues at coordinate 44,361 of WTSP01015620.1, read as the reverse complement.
AAGGGAAGATAGCTTCTATTATAACCCACTTTTTAGAATATATACTGTTAAAAGATAAATCACTGCTTTCAATAGTAATTATGCTCTGTATTTGAAAAATAAAGCTATCAATGATTTTTAGGTTTTCAACTGGAAAATGATCTTACTGAAACTCTGAAGCTTCCCATAATTTTTAAATCTTGATTTCCAAATTAAGGATGTGGTTTAATTAAAAGCAAGTTTCTCACTAAAGAATTTCTTTATAGAAATCTATATTAACTATGAAAGATCATTAGTTAATCCACGTGTAACAAAAACTACATTCAGAATTTAACTACAAAGCATTCTTCTTTTGGCAACCTATTTTAATTCTTACTCTATGTAAGGAAAAAAAACAGAAAAAAATCAAGCTGGAAAGGAAAAATACATCTGCAGCATTTTTTTTTCAGACATATGTACACAGAATGCAGCAAATCTTTGATATATGAGCATGCCTGCCAGTTGTCTCTGAAATGTAGCAGTCAGCAAGCTAAAAAAACTCAAGACACCAGTACAGAAATAAAAAGACAAAAAAAAAGTAACCAATTGCAAGATTATTAAAATTTCATTCTTCTGTAAAGTTTCATGAAATAGTTTTTAGAGTTCTTTGTAGAAAAAATTGCATTGCATGCAAAAAAGTCTATTAACTGTAGTAGCTATTTACAGTATATTCTATTTTAACATGATTATCATTTAGTGTTCCCTTTAAGAGAACTACTGCATTTCATATTTCAAATAATTTCAGAGAACTGATATAGTTTATATACCTTGAATTAATGAGATCTATTCTGAACTACAGGAAGATTACACTGGTATTTTTTATTTTGGGGGTCTTTTTGACTCAAGCTGTCAAAGACATCCAGTGCAGTATCAGCCAGAACAATTTATACCTATGAATACAGATATTTAATTATACTGAGCACTAAGATAAACACCTTTCTTACGCTAAACAAGTAAATCTTGATTCCTTTGCAAATGCTTCCTGTAATCAAGGCCACATTGTTACAGAGGATAGGTTTAAAAAAAAAAAACCAAAAAACCACACAACAAAAAAACCAACCCTCCTTAAAATGGTAACAAACATCGCAATGAAAATCTCAGATTTTTGCCCAATTACAATTAATGGAAGTCCATAAAACTATCCACTTTTTCAGAAACCGAAAATAATCAAAGGCTACTAAAATTTATCCCTGTCTAATTGATTTATGAATAAATACCCTACAGTAAAGCATATTTCAATAGATGCAGCTATCTTTACATATCCTAAAAAAGAAACTTTTCTGTAGAATTTCACATGTTCTGCAGTGTGCATACAAAACATAGTATTTTATATTCTGCTGCAAGTATGTTTAATTTAATGTTAAACACTGCTACATTAAGTAATGCTGCATGAATGCTTAATGTCAGAATATTAGAATGCTTTGATTATGTATCAAAGTGCCTAAGAGAAAAGTACTAACATGGCAGTATCAGTGAACTTCACAAGCAACTACATAACTTTCTCAAAAAAGCAAACCACATTTTAACTATAAAGCCCTGCATTGTAATTGTCAGTAGAGAAACTACGGTGTCTTAAGAGGGGCTTTGGCCATCGAAGTATAAATTTATTGATAAATACAAAAATGCAAAGGTTTTAGAACATGAATTACATATAGCTGGCCAACAGATCTGCCTTTTTAGACCACCATTTCTTTACATGCACACAAACAATTAACACCTCTGACATTCCCCAAGAAATGGAGAAAGGGTATAATTAGACCCAGTTTTATTGTTTACAAGTGAGTTAATTACCCACTCATACATACAGGGCCTTATTCCTACATTTAGTGGTTACACCAGGACCAACAATGGATTATATCTATTTTAAGATGAACAGTAAGAGGCAGGTATGTCTGGCTGCACTGTACAGAAGCCTGCAGCTTACTCTTCTCAAGGTGGTATAATCCCATGGACCAACCTTTCACATATCCAATTCTGAAGGGATTCCCACCTAAACTGCCAGAATTCCCCACCAACTACTTTGTAAGAAATGGAACTCCATCTCATCACATCAGGTCTTGGAGTTATTTCAGATAATAAAACCTACCATACTGCCAAGGGGATTTTAAAAAATAAAAATAAATATATATATAAAATAAAAAAAAAAAATTTGCAGAAAGTCTTGTTACAGCAGACACAGACAAGTGTCTCTGGAATCAGGGCAACAGACTTGATAAGTCCTGAGAGAGAAAGGGTGCAGCACAGTTGCTTCCCACGACATGGGCTTGACAGTAAACTTTGAGCCAACCTTCCACTATGTCCATCATATGTCCATCCATTCATGGCCAAAGATCAACATCTAAAGTAGGAAGATCCTAAAAAGCAACGACTCTCCCCTTTCCTTTGCCATACGGTTGCAAGAAACCCACGAGTTACTTTACAACAAAAACAGTATTACAGGGGGAGCACACTCATTTAAGACCTGTTTTAAAGACATGCTACAACAATGACTTCCAGGATACTCCATTCACAAGCTCTACTGAGAGTCTATTATTAGACTGTGTAGTAAATCTGATCAATAAAGGCCTTCGCAAAGCAATGCAACCATATTGCTCTGCTATTCTACATGTTATTTTGAAACTCTGCATATTATTTCCAGAAAATTCTAGGAAGGTAAACACTATTTAATCCACTACATTTATATTTAATCAACTATAGAAGCAATACCAACCATACAACAACACCGTGCAAGAAAAGTTACAGCACTGTTTATGTACAAAAGAAGTTGTTGGCGATGAATCAATCTAAGCTAAAGCAACCTACTTCTGCTCTAACTTCTCATTTGTAATCACTGTGCTGCACTAGTTAATAATATTCTCACAAACAAGTTGGGTTAGTCACATTTGTAATGTATACAAGGCTTAAAAATATAATTTGTACAAGCTACTGCATCACAGTTCCACGCAAAAAGCTGCTATTGCAGCTTCAAGGAAATGCCTAGAAGTTCCATGGTGGAGCTAAGTTCCAGAGAGGCACATACACAAAGTCTATGTAAACAAAGTTACAAACAAAAAGGTGGGAAGATTCTGGGGATAACTCACTTTTCAAGTGGTCTGAAACCATGTAACTACCAATTTATTTTTAAAACTGTCCTTGAGTAGCAATTCAATGAAATTCTTTTGTGGGAGGCGAAATAAATTTTAAAAATACAAATTCCAAAAGTAATTCTATGAAGTACATTTTCATGACACTTCAAGAGATGATTATCAAAAAGTAGATAAAAATCTGTGCTATAGAAGCTGGACTCCTGCCAGATATCTAGAAAGCCAAAAACCTTTCAAGAAATGTCCTGTGAAGCCCTGTTTAAAGATTTGTAAACCAGCAGATGACTTACTAAAACTCCAACCCAAAAGCAAAACTCTTTCAGTGTCCCAGTTTTCCTGACAATCATTAGTTTAAATGCTCCACATAAAAAATGTTCAAAATGGTCTTCCAGAAAGCAGATCAGCCCTAGGTTTTCAGTTCTTAATCCCACCCCTTTCAGGTATTGCTGGACCTGCTCGTGAAGCAGCGAGGACAAATACCATGTATTAAAAAAAATTATGCTATGTATAGCAGTGTTTACAGCATTATAGATAATACATCTGACAGCAAAAACAATGAACTAAGCAACGGAAAAAAAATATTGAACATGATATACACTGGAAATAATCCCTAAATATCAAGCAACAAACCTTTTATTGATATAGTGAGATACAACTGACAGTTGATTCTGCAACCTATATTTCCAACCAGCTTTAATAAAATAAGCAATGACAACTGACCCAACTCGAAGTGAAATAATTGTTAAGTGTTAAAAAGAATGCTCAAATTAACAGCTAGCTTTTGAAGTTCTTTCACATACTAGTTTTAAAGGAGAATAACCAGTATATCACACAAAAATACACACCAGCTTCCCGTTTAAACCACATACAATCTTTAAACAAACAGCTACATAAGAATGACAAACTTAAAGTTATGCAAAAAATCATCTGAAGAGTCACAATTAAGTCAAATGAGACTTCAATACATCACTGGCATGAATGCTTTATTTAAGAGGCTGTGCAAATTAACTCACCTCTGCCTCTTTTCTTCATCCTTTAAAACCTCATAGATGGCCACCAACTACAACAAAAACAGAAAAAGAAAAGAAACACATAAGAGTTTACTTCAGGATTGAGTTTATGAAGATTGAACAGTGGTATATTTTACATTTGCCAACTAATGACCTTTGCTAGTTTTTACTTTTCCCTACAACACTAAGAAGCAAAATCAATACGTAAAAGTAACTGTCATGTTCATATACAACATGTCCTTAAATACACAAACAAGCAATTGCTACAAAACACATTTTATTTCCCTCTCCTTACACCTGCCAAACTGAGCCTTGTCTCAGTTACACCTTAAAAATAAAAGGCATCATTTGTTTTTATCATAAACATCTTATGGAGATTAAGCCTGTATGTATTTAAAGGTAGAGCTAATTACAGCAGTCTCATGATTTCAGTCTATAAAGATTCAAAGGAAAAAAAAACAAAAAATCAAGTGAATTATTTTCATTAAATCATGCCTACATATGACTTCCACTGAGAACTGACCAGAAGTTTTTCCTACTGCTTTTGAAAAGACTTTTGATAAAAGGTTTTATATGAATTGCAAAACATATTTTTCTCCTAAGAGTATTATGTTCAAATTATTTTTAATACTAATTCTGAGTTACTCAAGAAGTTAATTCCAGATGAGTGTACTTATTCTTAATCTAACTACATCAGGAAAAATAGAATTCAATGTCCAACTCAATAATATCAAAGGTGTATCACTGTTCTTACTGAAAAAACATCATTAAAGAAAAATTCTGATTCTCTTTTCCCTAAAACTTTCATTGCCACATGTTGCACTTACTTGCCTAAACTGTGTTTCTGCATTTTCATCTTTATTCTTGTCTGGGTGCAAAATTAGTGAAAGCTTTCGGTATGCTTTTCGGATGTCTGCAGACGAAGCATCCTGAAAAAGGAAAACAGAGCAAACTGTCAGAAGCTAATTCCCAGAACTTTAAGATGTGAAGGCTGCCATCCAAGGGCAGGATAACATGAGACATCCAACAACCCAACCATGCAACCAGCGCAGCCTAAATTACTCATTCAGTCCAACTCCTCTTCCATCTTCGCTTCCTTCATCACCCTACATCCATTACTATGATATTTGCCAAAGCTTTCAAATGCTGTCTTGCTTAAAAACTAACCCATGCACTTTCTGCACCACTTAAAAAAATCAAAGAAAAACTTTAAATGATTGCATCTGCGTATCTTCAGGACCAACATTTCAGCCAATGATCATGCTCCACAGCACAAACTCAGGACTTGCTATCAACTCTTTCCTTATTAGTATTTACAAGTAATTCACCACTAACAAGACTTCCATTCAGCTTCACCATATCTAAAAAATTGTATTTTTCAAAAGTAGCTTCAAATTGCAGTCTTGAAGCTATACCATGTAGTACTGACATCAATCTGTACCTTAATTGTTTTAAGAACTGCACATATTTTGGGAGAAAAAAGTAAAATTCAAACTGTAAAATGCATCAATGATATACCAACTTAGCTGCGAAATGCACAAATTTCTGAATGTATGGCTGCTATACATGCTATAAAAGGTATCATGACATGGATTCCAGAGTTGTATTATACAGGCTATAGCTGTTACACTCACCAGAAGATCCACAAAGCATCACTTTTAAACAGAACTACTTGCATTCTACTACTAACATGTCCAAGACAACGTCTTACAAATCAACTGTTTATCTGACAATTTTAATTTCTTGACTTTATATATAAGGTTCCCCAGTATATTCTCTCTCAAAATTACAGTGGCAATAGGGATTAAAAAACACCAAAACCCAGATCTGAATTAGCGGCAAGAGGAACAGAGCTGAAATAATAATTAATGCAATACTGTAATTAGTCTGTCAGGCTTTTTATTACAAATCATTATTTTCATTTTTTAAATTTTCCGTTTTATAACATGAGGCTCTAATAATGCTGTATACAAGCTTGGACTAGGAGTAAATATTAGAGAAAGGCTGGAGGAGGGGAAAGCAAAAAGGATAAAGTGGGAATAAAAAGCAGAATTTGAGAAAATGCAGCTCTGGAATTATATTTTAAGGAAGTTGGTATCATATTCTAATGCGAGAGCAAAGTTTCCATAGTCCTTTGTCTGTCAGAGCAAAGTGCTTTTACTACTCAAGGAAGATTTCTCCTGAAAAGACTACATAGGCATTTTTTCATTTTTAAATTTTCCAACAGTTACTTTGAAGGTGTGTCCACACCAAAGCAGAATTCCTCTGCTTAAGTACCATCTTGCTTCCAGCTTGATTACTGCTCCTGAGTTGTTTCATATTGCCATTGTTTTATACGTTTATTTTTAACGTTTGGTTAAGGGGAAGGAAGAGAAAGTGACTAAATATATTTTCTAAACACAAAGAAACATTAAATTGAGATGTAGACTCAATGAAATTACATAAAATAAATGTGAACATGCAAAGTAAATAAAGCTTTTTAAAATTAGGGATTGAGACCACGATAACCTCAACAAACAAGTACCACCAGACCATGTATTTGAGATAAACCACGGCTTATTCCTCTTCTACCACACATTTAGATGTGCTTGGTATTGGGTTTGGAACACTCCCAACGAACAGTGAAAAACCTGATAAATGCATATTTGAGAGTTTAACTTTACTTTCATTAGGGAGCAGCATGATTATTTGTGTAAAGGATCAGGACAAAAAAGGTAGTTTATCTCTTTCATGCTTAAGCAAAGCAAGTGATCCTAAATGAACTCTGAAAGAATAGTTTCTTAAATATTTATGTTGCTTCACCTTGAGCAGTCGTTCACCTTGAGAAGTCAGAACCAAAATTTATAAATTTTCAGAAACAGATTTTTCATCTTAGTTGCCAGAAATAATTTAGAGATTGTTTTGTTCCCCCTCATCTACCAACCCAGTCAGACACTTCATAAACAACGTGGGCTTGTCTTCAAACAAAATATAAAATTTCAATACTACTGCAGAAAATAAAAAACTCAGTAAATAGTTTACTGGCCATCATTTTAGCTAAACCATGGAAGTGATCTTTATGAATATATCAGCTAATGGCAATTAAACCCCTAAAAGGTTGAAAAGGGGACAATAATATCAATAAGTAATTAAATATGGGATGTTGTTGGAAATGATTTAATTATAACTGGTCCAAATAAATTTCTGAAGCGACAGTAAGTCTGCCTGGTAACCAATTCCTTACAATACTGTCAAACACAACACAGGAAAATGTTGTATGTTCCATTTTGCTAATTAATACTAATTACAGGTAACACTGGGCGTCTAGGTAAGGTCGCAGATCTTCCAGTAACTGCCCTGAACAAAAGTGGTTGGTTTTTGAGATAAACCTGTCATCACTACAGAACTTCCTAGCACCATATGACCCTAAATAAGCTACACAGAATGATTCTTTTGAATCTAATCAAGAAACATCTACCCTACTGAAGTCAGCTGTTCTAAGAGATTTTCATTTATAGCTGGCTGGCTGTTGGCAATCTTCAGTAACATTTCCATAAAGGCTGAACAACAAAACACTGAGTTAAGACTCGGTGTTTCCTACAGACTACGATATTATATTACATATTAGGATAGAAGTCCAGAGATTAGAGAGAGGAAGACATGACCACACTAAGGTTTTGTTTGTTTTCAAGAAAAGAAACTCAGAAGACTTGTTGGACAGATTCGTTTACAATTCAGAAATCTCTCAGTCTCATCCAAAGAGAGAAAAACAAGATTTGTATAGTCATATCTACTAATAGCAGAAGGAGCTGGTAACGTTACAGACTGCTAGTGCATTCGGTGATTCCTCCAACACCGTGCTTCAGATTGGCAAATTTTGCCACCAATTAAGGCAAATGAGCCTGTCACACTGTCTCCCTCATGTGGATACAAACATCAAAAGCATCACCCTATTTCCTGCTAACTATCTTTTCAAAGCAGTATTATCCCATCCTACTTCCAAGGGCGAACGTCTCTTTACACACCCGTTTCCAGCTAACGGATTTTACAAGCCGAGAGCTGCTCTCACTGCAACAGCAGCACACACACTTCCACCTGCAGTATCTAAGACCACTTTCATATACAAGAGTCGCTGCTGTTGAGGAGGAGAAAAAGCAATACTCCATCACGTGTATTCTGTAAAACAAAGCATAATGTAAGCACTTATATTAAAAGGTAACGCAGCATGAACGCTCTACACTAAGGGCTGCTGAGATGTCAGCTGCATGGCTGGCCAAAGCACGCACAGACAAGTCAACGCTGGCAAAGGTGGTTAGTGCCAGAATTAGTTCTCAGAAATGCAAACTACAAGTCCATACTTTGGAAGGCCACAGTTTGGCCTCTCATGCATGCAAATATGCAAGTATTCATGGGGGAATTTTTTAATTGTTAACACCATATTAACAAGCAGAGTATCCATGTGTCTAGTTACATGACCTCTAGGCAGAAGTTCAATCTTTTTCACTCTTTCGCATAATTTTTTGTCTAAAGGGTGATACACATCAGATTCCCTGGGTGGGGAAGGGGAGGAAACATTCTTCTATTTCTGTTAACTTATTCATATTCCCTAGTATTATCAATAAAAGTTCTGTCATTAGACTACAAATAAATAATAAGAAACAAAGAAAGGATTTCTTTTTCCCCCCCCACAATATATATATAAAAATTATAAACAGGCCTTCCATTTTCTTAAAATTAAATTCTTGCTGAAAATGCATAAATACTCAGGTTTGGTCTCCTCCTTTGTCTCTACAAATTCAGACCCTCACCTACAGAGTTCCCTTTCACCTCTAAAATAAATAGAAAAACTGGTGAAATATAATGCAAGTATATTATTCCATTGCCTTCTATTCCTAATGTAACCATGATTACTAATGAAGCTAAAAAAAAAAGCCTCATTGTGGTCCCAAGACAATTCTTGGTGAACACATAACATATCAGATATTGCCATAGGCAAACAGTGATTAGGTCAAAGGGAAAAAAAATAATCAATGTCTACATAGTTTTCACTTACCAACATATACAATTCAAAACCTAAATTGTTCCCTTGAGTGCAATGCAGTTATACAAGAAGACTTAGTTACTTACAATTTAGCAACTGCTTCTAACGCAGTAAATGTGCTCAATTCATCTTAGGTTTTAAATATGCCTGCCGAGGTCTTCAAGTAGGTGGCATTATCTTTATTAGCAAGGGGAAGGCATGCGGGCCAGAGGCCTAAGCACGCAGCAAGAAACCGTATTTCTGTTCGCTTGCTGTTCGGCCAATGGCTTGTTAATGGATGAAGAGAGAACGACATTCAGTGTATCTGTCTCTTTGCAGAGCTGCTAAATAACAGCGCAGAATTTTGCACGGTGTGTTACTGAAGCCAGGGAGCAAGCAATAGCAGGGAGCGTAGAGAGAGCCGGCCGACTGCACTGCGAGCGTGAACCTTCCAGCCGCAAACCCCCCAGTGCAGGAAGGCCTTCGGGAGGCCTGTGTCAGCCTTGCTGGTTGAAATTCAAAACCAATTAACGTGTATACGGTTTCCTCAACAAAACCTTCTGTTCTGAATTTCTGTGGGGGAGGGCATACGTCACTACTTTCCTTTTGGTGGCCCATTAGGTATACAAGTTGAAGCAGAATGGCACAGAAAAAAACCCACTAAATTTTGTAAATTAAAAATCATATATATTTCTTCCATGACTTGGAATTGTAGGATGCACAGACTGTCCCTCAAAAATGCACAGAACAAGCAGGGGCAGATAACTGGACAGAAGCTACAGCTGCCTATTACACATTGTGTCAACCTCACCACTTTCTACCTGCTCGTTTTCCTGTGAAGCCCTCTGAAAACTAATATCCATAAGTCTCAGAGACCAAACAAACACGACCGTAGGCCAACAAACAAATATCCACAGTCCTCATTCCTTAGGCAACATCAAGGACCACTGTGTGATCCCTCCTCAGTGTCTCATTCTCCTACGGGGACAGCACAGCAACCACTGTTGCTCCACAACCCTTCTCTAGGTAACTGGGAACTCTTAGGACACAAACAATATAGCTGTGACTGTTCTTCCAGCCTCATTCTCAAGCCCACTCTGTTTCAGCAGAGGCTGACACCTCTTCAACCTGCCTGAAGGCCACTGTGACTTTGGAAGCTTACCACCAAAACAATATAATTCAGTGGCTTGCATTCGCTTTAGACATTGTACCTGTTTTGGTTTGGTTTCTGCACATTAAAAAGTAAGCAAGACTCAGAAACAAACTAAGAACCTTCTATCAGTACCAATAACCATAAATGTCACAATTCAGATCTTCTGTGCACAATCACAAGCAGCCGCTTCCTAATATCTAACACAATATAGGACCATGGCTTTGAGGAAACACAAGCCTTCTACCTCCAATGAGA